>JASDQU010374513.1:42538-75625 GCA_032191745.1 Picea mariana
ACAAAAAGTAGCCTGTCAAGCACGCTACTGTCACTACAACAACACGCGTGCTGAGCTGAAACAGGACGCGTGTACACACGGGCTCACCTTGTACAGGCTGCGTGTATGTATAACTTCTAAGACAAAGATAAAAACAGGTAGTTCAGACCAGGAAGAGGCCTCTGGTATTGACAACCAGGGTCCCTTGAAGGCTTGAATGCTCTTTCTAACAGAAAAGAAAAATAATTGCAAGGAATAACAAGACACAAAAAGACAAACTGAGATAGGACCGTGAACCAGCAGGACTCAGACAGGATTCCAGAAAACCCCCTGAGAATGTATAATTCTGACAAGGAAGAGGTGGACTACCTCTACAGGTCTCTGGACTCCTACACTCTACTTTTATTCCTACAGCTAGCATTCACACGTGGGCTGCAAGAGGATAGGGCGCGGGTACACACGTGCAGGCCTTATGCAGGCCACGTGTACCTCTATGTGTCCCGAAAACTACCGTCAAGCAGGAGTTAGGGAAAACTGGTATGAAGAACCAGGCTCCCGGCTCGCTCAGACCTTACAGAAAAAGATAGGCAAAGAAACAGAAAATCTAATCTCTTAAACTACCCAAAAACTCAACTAAATCCGGAAACCCTAAAGAGTATCTTCCCCAGTACGGTTGCCAATTCTATTGTTGGGAAAAATACCCTACGGACTAGCAAACTAGGGTCAGACTTGCATGCAGATTTTGACCGTAAAGAAATTACTTTTTAACCTACCACCCAAAACATAAACCCCTCTTTAACGATACATGCATGGAAAGGAACTACCAACCTTGTTACTGATGTTTGGTGTAGATCCCTTGTTGTGCTTTTTACTGCTTGCTTGCGTTGCTCCTTCCAAAGATAACCTGCAATCAATACAAACAACTACGCATGCACGCTACTTCTCTACTTGAGGGTTAGAAATTAAGCATAAATTAAACAAACCATAGATAACTCATGCATTGGGACGGGAAAAGTATTCTTTTAATATTTGAAAAATGNTTCAAGAATGAAGATGAAGATGAGAAATTTGCCAGGTCCAAGAAGGTTTAGAGTCCAGCATATACAACAGCGGTGGAGTTGTTGAGATCAGTCTCCAAGTGGGAGATTGTTGGTTGTGGAGCCTGATTATCTTCCTGATTCATAGGTCCTTGTTTTCAGCCGTGTTTATACCCCATGAAGTATTTACAACCCAGAAGTATGTACACTCTTCCACGCGGGGGAGTGCAGAGGGGGGGTACCCCCTCTGCGGGGTTCGAAGGGTCCATCCCCCCGACTGGGGGGTCTGGGGGCAAGCGGGCCCCCAGCGGGGGTTCGAGGGCAGCGTCCCCCGATGGGGCTTCGGGGGCGAAGCCCCCAAAGCAAAAATTGCCTTGTAAAATTATATGTAATTTCATTGTAAATCTGGACCGTTCATTATAAGGTCGCAGATCTAACGGTAGAGATTATGTTAGGGTTTTTTTCCCTAGAAGGCAACCCTCTTTTATGAGGGAAATGTATTGCGGCTATAGAGGATGGTGAATATTGTATTTTGAGAGAGGAGACTGTGAGAGAAAGAAGAGGAAGTTACAACGGGTTTTGCTGTAGGTTGTATCCCTTCATTTGCTGGATAATAATAAAGGAAGGACCTGGCAATTTCTCTGGTGGACGTAGCCCACACTGGGTGAACCACGTATATCTGTGTCTCTCTTGTATTGTGTGTCTTTTGTGTTTTGTTTCTGCATTTGTTTTATTTTATTGATCTGCGGTCCTGTTTTTCTAACATATCCCTTCTTTTATAGGCTAGAAGGAGCTAGGGTTTTGGACGAACCCTCGACCATGCATGGTCGGGAGTTTCAGTTAACTGACCCATAGCTTTTTGTCCTGTCGGCAACTTTCCTTTTTTTCGTGATTCTGAAGGTACACGCGGGCTGTAATGGGCCTACTAGCATGTACTTTTATATACACGCGGGCTGTAGTGGGCCAGCAAGCGTGTACTTTTAAAAATGGAGTTTTTAGAAGAGTTGTTCAGTAGTTTTTGGCAAAGAAGGGATATGAGTTGGCATGATGCCAGGTAAGCATGTGTGGTGCAATTTAGGGTTATAACACCCACCAAATTCTATTTGTGCCATAACATTATTTTTAAACTTCAATACACAGAATCTATGACATTTCCTTTGTGAAGACAACATTTCTCTTTAACATACCATATCCACGATATGGAAACATTTTCTTTAAACTGCCCAATAACAATCTCAAAGAAAATGACAGGATTATCAAACTTGCAAGTTTCGTTCTCTTTTATATTTTAAACCATATATATCCATTAAAATGGTAAAGYGTTCTGCATGGGATTGTTGACAAAACAATTTTACTCAATCATAACCATAATCATAATGCCTCAAGTCGGCATGAGAGGCTGAGAGGAAAACAATTGTAAAACCTTTCAATTGTGCATCACATACTATTTACATCACAACCCCAAATAACARCTTCAAAACAAATCGGTTCAAAACCCTAGTGTGGACCTAGTGAGCATCAAACAGACATCAACTTCAAGTCGACATAATTCCTTCATGGGTAAACCACAAGCGAGCCACAATTTTACAAGTTTAATCAATCTTCCCATTGTTGTCTTGAGACCATAAACAAAAAATTCAATCCTGGGTTTTCATTTATTTACTTGGTCATATATTGGATGGGAAAAACAAGTCCTAGAGAATACAAACATGCAAAGGTCTCGATGAGTGGCTGCAAGCAAATCCAAAAAAACTTCTTCACAAACTTCCCAAAGTGACCGCAAGACAATACACATGGATCCATAACCTTTTAAATAGTGGTAAGGACAATACGAAAGGGATACAAAACTTCAAAAGTGTGGATACACAGTAAGGGTACAATACAATAATAAAAAAAATCGACYGTTGTTTTTCTTTTACAGAGGAAACCCTCAAAATTAGTCATATGAAATGAGCGAAACTGAACAAATTCACCCACAAACATTTTCCAGCAACCATGCCACAATAATACYGCCTTTGCTACAAGTGCCATACGGCCATATACTTCAAATAGAATAGAATGCCGAATAATAATTTCAGTTGAAACACTTAAATTCCAATAGGAAGAAACCCAAATGGAAATGTATCTTACATGGCTATAATGCCTACAAACAATCCACTGTAAACTTTAGAAAACAAACACATTCTGCATGCAAACTCTAAGATCCGACAAAACAATTTTTATATGGAGTAGAGCTAACAATTCATGAATGAATAGGTAAAATACCATACATGTAAGAAGAATGCTAAAACAATTAACATAGCACAATTATTTTCCACCAAGGATGAGCACAATGGAGGCATTACTAACCAGAGCAACCAAAACAAGCGTGGGGAGAATAATGAAGGTGGTGGCTTCAAGGTAGGGTAAGAACGACGTGCAGTAAATGAACGTCGCTTCCCCTCTTTTCACATTAAATTCCATTAACCACAGCCAAATATGAAGCACACTTAGCCTCCAATACCTTATTCCAAACATATGATATCAACCAACAAAACATATCATTCCCATATTCGAAATTGAATTGGGCCTCCCTCTTGGATTATTTCAACTATAATATTCCCTTTTAATACTTAGCACCCAAAATAACATGTCCCACATTCGTTGCTAGTGGAGTATTACAATTACACGTAATAATGAATCATCCATAACAAATATGCCATAAGCTGCATGTGGCTGGTACTTGGAGTTTGAATAATATATCAAAATATAGGTGTAGCAAGAATAGACTATAATGTTTATTAAAATAAATATTTTCTCCTTTTTAAAATCAAATTGCTAGCACACTCAACATCCATCAATTGCACATAGAAACGTGTTAGGATCTCCCTCTCTATTCTCAAACTTTAGAATATTTCTCATAAGGTAATCATGATTGCAATAAGAGGAACAATGTCTTCCTTATTTTTCTAAAGGGGTCCCACCTATTTAGTATTATTTAAAATATATATAAGTAATAATGCATTGTAACCCATTATTAAGAAGTAATTTTATGTTGCGCTTTTGGGTGTCAACAAACTAGCGACTCCATGGGGAAATGTATTCTAAACATATTTAGAACTCATAATTCTTGGTTCCACAGACCAATAGAAGTAGGTGATTGAAACTGCTCAAAAAATAGTTATGCAACATGGGGAAATTGATGGTTTAAGGGAAATGATGAGATGGGACTTCAGGGAATAACTTATGGAAAATGAGATATATGAGGGGAATTGGTCCTGTATGCATAACAATCAATAAAGTTCATAACTGATAACACTTTAAAATTTCAAGGAGAATGCTTCTGATATTCTCTTGAATCTCAAGATGGAGGGAAGAAAGGGGTAGCAGAAACAAGGAAGAAAACAAAACCAACTATACTACAAAATTATTGAAAGAAAAAATCCATTCCATAAGTTTCTCAAAAGGAGGATATTGTAAAAGCTATGTATATCTTATTCTCATTGATCAACAATACTTACAGAATGACATCATTATGGAAAAATTGATCCAGACTTTATTTCTGATGACCATGCAAAACAAACAACAGGAAATAAAACTCAATAAACCAAAGTGACAAGAAAAACATAATACAAAAAGAATATATACATAAGTCATATTTATACAAAATAGAGTCAGTGATCAAGTTGGTTCCACATAATGTTTCAAGTGGGAACCATTGGTACTATAAGAAAACAATCACTCATCCATGTCTTTAAGAAGATATGAATTTGTGTCAAGGATAAAAGCGATTTTGAAAGGACCTAGCCATAACTTTTGGAATTTAGAATGTCTCCCTCTCTCAGCATGGGATGAGTCCCATATTAAGACTTTGTCATCAATATTAAATTCAACAACCTTTGTTCGTTTGTTAAAATACTTCTTCACTGTTTGCTGCCTCCTTTTCATATTTTCCAAGGCAAAATTCCCTTGTTCTTCTAGGGCTAACAATGTATTTATCCTTTGGGAAACATTCTAAGAATTTAATTCTTCAGTCTGTAATATTAACCGTAAGGAAGAAAGCTCTAGTTCAATAGGAAGAATAGCCTCTTGGCCATATATGAGTTGAAAGGGAGTAAAGAATGTACTTTCTTTGGTGGTTGTATGATCCACCCAAAGAGCATAAGTTAGAAGTGTGTGCCACTGGTGAGGTTTGTCTTCTATGATTCTCTTTATAATCCTAACCATATTGTTGTTAGTGGACTCTGCTTGTTCATTTACCTAAGGATAATAAGTAGATGAAGCAAAATGATTGACACCTAATTTATCCATAAATTGGGTCAATTTTGCATAAATGAAGGCTGGGCCATTGCCCGTAATGATTTCTAATGGAATTCCAAATCTTGAAAAGATATTGGACTCTAGAAAAGAAATTACTTTTTTATCCTGCACATGTCTAAAAGGGACAACCTTGGTCCACTTAGTAAAGTAATCAGTGGCTGTCAAAATAAAGATATGCCCTGCAGAGGATGGAGGGTTGATTGGACCAATAAAGTCTAGACCCCACTTAGAAAAAGGAAAATCTAGAAGGATGGGTTGTAAAGGCATGGAAAAAAGACATTCTTTACTAGCGCATTTTTGGCATTTATCACAGGACCTTGCAAATTTATAGGAATCATGAAAGATCAAAGGTCAGTAATAACCATTTCTTATGATCTTAAAAGTAGCAGCTTTAGCATAAAAATGGCTACCAATATGGATGACAGATGTTGATGACCCATGGATCATGTGTAATAATTTATGTGCTTTCTCATCATTTACACATCATAACAATACATCATCATCATATATTCTAAACAAGGAGTCTCCTAAAATGATATAATTAGAAGCTTCAAGGCAGAGTCTCCTTCTCTGATGAGGATCCAACTCATTTGGGCATCTTTGATACTGCAAATAATACACCAGATTTTTATACCAAGGATGCTCAGATATAGAGATATTTTGATTTTCAATATAAAATAATGTTGAAAGAGGGTTATCTTGGTCTTCAAGTCCTTCAATTGGTTCAAGATGCTAAGATAAGTGAAGGGATAAGTCTCGTCCCTTGATTGTCTTTGAAGTCATAATTTTCAAATCATGCTCCTGAATTTTTGCAAGCCAATGTGAAAATTTTCCTGAAAGGTAAGTTTGTGAAAATATAAACTTGACAGTAGGCAAAGGGACTTTTACATGCGTATGTTTGCCCAAAATAAAATGGCAAAATTTTTCTATAGCTTTGAAAAAAATGAAACCATGTTTCTCAGTAAAAGAATATTTGATCTCATCGTCTGATAGAATTTGACTCATGTAAGCTACAAGTTTTTCATTGTTTTGGTCATCAGATTGTAAGAGGATAGAAGAAATTCCTTCCTCAGTGGCATTGGTATATATGATAAAGTATTTCTCAAATTTCAGTTTCACCAAAACCGATGCATAATTGATCGCCTTCTTAATCCTAAGGAAATCATTTTCGACATCATCTTTCCAAGAAAAAGAATGATCTTTCTTTAAAATATTATGGATTGGTTTAACCATGACATCAAAATCAAGAACAAATCTACAGAAAAAATTAATAATTCCCATGAAATCTTGAACTTCCTTCTTGGAGGTGGGGGCATGGAGGTTTAGAATGACAGTAATCCTCTCAGAATATATACTTATCCCTGAATTCAAAATAATGTGACCAATAATATTACCCTTCATGACACATAAAATAAATTTGGAAGGATTTAAAGAAACACCAAATTTTTTGCAGCGCATGAAAACTTTTCTAGGATGACCGAATTGATCCAACCAATTTTTAGAATAAACAGTCAAATCATCAAAATAAACTTGGATAATATTACTGATTAGATCCTCAAAATCTATCTGCATAGATATTTGAAAGGTGACACCTGCATTAGATAAGCCAAATGGCATACGTTCATAAGCAAATGTGCCCCAACATGTGGTAAATGTGGTTTTATATCTATCAGTCCTTTTTACCTTGATTTGATTATATCCAAAAAAAATGTCAAGTAAGTACATCATTTGAGACACTACAACCTGTTGTAAAATCAGCTCCATATTAGGAAGTGGAAAATGGTCTTTGACACTTGCCCTGTTTAATGCATGGAAATTAACACATAATCTGATCTGACCGATAGTTTTCTGAATAGGGACTGGATTTGAAACCCATTCAGAATACTTAACTGGAAAGATTATATGAACTTTCAATAATTTTTCCAATTATTTCCTAATGGTGGCTTCAAGATCAAGATTAATAGGTATTTTCCTTTGCCTGACTAGTTTCCCCCCTTCCTTGATAGGAATGGCATGCTGATTGAGAGTAGGATCAAAACCACGAAGATCCTCGTATGGCTAGGAAAAAACATCTTGAAACCCTCAAAGTAGTTCTGTGAATTTCTCTTTCTCTTCATCAGAACATTGGGCACCTAATTTAATGATCTTTGGATATTTGGATGTCCCAATATTCAAAGAAATGGTATCACCAACTTTCCTTTTCGACTCCTCTTCCTTATGTGTTTCTTTGTTTCCTACATCACTTGATGAAAATGAACTTTCGAGGGGAGTCAATACTTTTGGAAATTTGTCATCCTCAACAGAGATGATTTCCTTGGGTTTAAAAGGTTCATTTTGTATGAAAGCACAAATTCCTTTGTCACTCGGGAAACTGTGCCATGATTGTATGTTTTCAGGGAGGTGAGGACAGTATAGATATTGGAATGTACAATCAGGTCTTTGACATAAAATCTGCTGAGTAGGAGAAGCTGCAAAAACAACTAATCTATCAACCATTGAATTAAGTTCCCTCTTAACATGAGTGATGTTGAATGATAATAGATTTGAAATCAACATCCAAACAACTTGGGTATAACGTTTAAGTAACTTATTGTTTGGTACATAAATCTTTCGTACAAGATTCATAACAAGTTCAGAATCACCAAAGACTATAAGGTGGCCACAACCAAGGTTATATGCATTTTCAATGCTCAACAATAAGGACTCAAACTCAATAACATTGTTTTTACAAAAAAATCCAACCTATAAGAGAAGTTGTGAAATTTTCCTATAGGGGAATATATAATGATGCCAGCTCCATTACCTTCGTTTGAACATGATCCATTGAAATGCATGTGCCACATACCATCATTAAAATCAATTGGTTTAAGTACAGTGTCACCTTCATCAACAAAGATAGAGTACACCCCAAAATCTTCTTCAAGATAATTTACATTGGGTTGGGGAACGCTCTCTATATAGGGTGAAATTATTCCTTCCCTAAGAGATATAATATTCTTTCTATTTTGAGGGACAGATAAGTGTGTACCATTGAGAGAAAGCTATCCACCAATTAAGGCTTTCTAGTCCCTTCCCAAAATAATTGATTAGTTACTCACAAACATATCAATTACTTGGATATTGAGAGTTGTCCTTATCTCAGGATGTGCACACAAAACTAAGGTTACATCCTTGATTTCACCTATAGTTGATTGCTGCATACTATTATAAGAGAGCATGCTTCTAGAATTTTCATTGGTACAAGTTAAGCCAAGATCTTCCATGATAATTTTAGACATCACACTTGGACCAGACCCGCCATCAATTATAAAACAATGAGCTATTTTATCCATGATTTTTACTGAGATATAGAAAGGGGGGTTTTTTACAGGGTTCCTAAAATTATTTACACCTATCCTATTTACAGTTGAGTCTTCTTCCTTTGACTCTTCAAATAGATTGGCTATGGTAGAAATCTTACCTTCCATAAAGTCCTTAAGATGCTTCTATTTTTATGGGATGAAAACCATGTCCAAAATGGTAGCATCAAATTTGATATTAGCCAATTGGTTAATGATATTGTACTTAGAAGAGGGAAGAGGAGGAGATACTCCTTGATTTCTTGAGGTTCTGACAGTTTTTGTATCAACAATTTGAGAAGATGAACTTGGGGAAAAAGAAGTGTGGGGAAGATCAATTTTTCCCTTGGAAGTGTAAGATTTATTCCTAGTATTCACTACCATAACATCCTTTGGTTCATCCCAATCTAAAGAAAAGATTGTGGTATCGAGCCTTTTGACAGAGATATTATCTCTAGCATTTCTTTTAACTTGGCAGGAATTTTCATCATGATTTTCTTCATAGAAGTTACACCAAGTGTGAGTCATTATGGCCTTTGGTTGAAAAGTGATTTCATTAGTATTTCTAAAAGGTGCTAGGGAAGAAGAAGAAGCCTCAGATGAAGAGGAAGAAGAAATTCCTTTTCGTTCGTAGGCTATCATCCTATTATTCATATATTGCATGAGATGTAGAATGGTAGACTTGTCTTTTTGTGTTGGTTTTACTCTCTTACTTCTTCTTGGGATGACCCAGGTTCGGATCTCAACAAGTTTCCAACAAAACCCCCAAAAACTATCGGCCCTCCTGGTGAACCAGAAGGTAACTCTACGCACAGGGTAAATAGAGCAGTCTCACCCGAGATAGATTTTATAGGTGACTAAAATAATCAATTATTTTCAGTCTAGGAATGAGTGGGGATATAGGATTGTGTTCTTTCTTCCTTATGCATTATCCTTTCTAATTACTCAATTACTTCTATGATTTATTCATGTTTAAACCTATGCATGCATGCCGATATAACTACTTTAACCATTCATTCATAAGCTAATGATCAACAGAAAGTAAACATTCATTAACAATCACACAGAACACAAGGTTTACCATGGTTAACCCCCTCCTAGGACTACATCCACAAAGATATGGCTTCTCTGCTATTTTATTTATTCTGTTACAAGATCTTGTGCTGCACACATTACATCTTCAGTAATACAATAGAGATTGAGGGTAAGAATCCTTTTTGAGGCTGATTATATCACACCAGGCTCCTCATCCTATGACCTAACCCTCAAGAACTACCTTACTCGGCTCTTCTACAAGATTTATTATCCTCAACAACTTAAAAAATTCATAATAATAAATTCTCTCTCTTATGATCTTAACTGACCTCTCTATATATCTATCCTCTCTAGACCTCCTAGGTCCTTATTTGTACTATTTTATCAACTTATAGCTGTTACAATATTATTAAAAACCCCAAACCTATCATGGTTAGGATTGTCTGCCTGCACATCATTTTTCTATTCCTCCTACATGTTGCATTTCCTTCTTTTTCTGTATGCTTCTTTCTTTCCACCTGTTGCGCGCACTCCAAAATCAGGTCTTCCTTTCCAAAAATAGGTCTTTCCCAAAATAGAGATTTTCTCTGAAAATAGTCTTGTCACCAAAGTAGACCTCCTTCTCAAAATAGGCCTACACCCAACAAGCCCCCAAGAATGACATGTGGCTCCTCCCAAGCCACTCAAGTAGTGCATGCTCCCTGTATTGCCTTTTCCAAACTGTGGAACTTCTTTGCTAGTTCCTTTCCTTTTGTCCTCATCTGTGTAGCTTTCTATGTTAGTGCCTCGACTGTCTGTGTTGTTATCTTTTCATGTAGTAATTATGTACCCTCTGAATGTGCCTATGCCATACTTTTTTTCTCTTCCTCCAGCTGTGCAATCATCTGTGTTGCTTGTTCCTAGAAGGGTTCCAATTGGGTATGTATTTCTTGCTTATTTGTCTGTGTTGTCTTTAACTCTGTCTGCAGAGTCTTCATTTCTTTAGTGCCCTTCAAGCTCTCCATAATACTCATTATTTTATGTCGTTGCTTTATCTCCTATATGTCAGCACTGATTTTCTCCTCTTGTTGGTCTCACTATTGGATCTTTTCATATTCTTCTAAAACTGTCTAGATCTGCACGGTTCTTTCGAACAACTCTGTCAATTCCCTTGCTTCTTTTTCCATCTCCATTATCAGGAGTGTGGATTGTTGTTCTCTCTATTCTCGAACCTCTAAAGGAATCGTATGATTAATATTTTCTTTGAGCTCCTCTATTTCCTGCCTATATCCCTCAATTTTTTGTGAAACAATTTTTATCTTTTTCTCTACGCTCCTCTCTAGTGCTTGCAGGTTATATGGGATGCGATCGTATACTACTATTAGCCCCTATTATAGATTATCAACACATTCTTTCTCCTCCTCCTTCTCTGAGGTCAGTTGGTCACAAGTATTTGTAACATTTCAGTGACTCCCCTATCCACCTCCAAGTTAGTCACATTTGCACGAGCTCTGGATTGTACTTCTTGCATTATGCCGGCTTAGAGTTTGTATAATTCCTTGGTGGGAATCTATGCCATGACTAATTCAAATTTCTTAATTTCCCCCATGGGTTTCTACACAATATATTGATCCATTCTGATCATTTGGAAAGTGAATGTGAATGTCTCCCTGCCTTGCAATACCAACTGTACTGTCTCCTCTCTTTATTTCTGCGCAGGGGGTTGCTGTGTCTTTTCCTGTTGCTGCGTTGTGGCCTGTGGTACTGCTTGACTCCGTAGTTGTTGTATATTTTCATGGGATTTTGTGATCTTTTCCATGATATCTTCTCTTTGTGCATATGCAATATGGACCACCTCTTCCCCCCCATCTTGGACCTTGTCCGCGACGAATTCAACATCATCCTCTGTTAGGGTGATGACTAGATCTTCTGTGGTATACTTCCTCTTTTTGCATGTCTATTATACCTGCACTATATTCCTTTTCATATGTGAGGGTTTCGCCTCACTAATTGTAATCTATACCCTTTCTTCACCATCCTGTGATGTGTCCCCCATTCGGACGTCCTACTGGTTGTCTATCATGGGAAATGTTGTTGTCCTCCTTGGTCTTTTGGGTATTGCGCTGCTTCCCGATGACTGATTTCGCGTTGTAGCCTTTCTAGTGTTATCGACTGGGTTGTTTTTTTTTTTTGAGGAACCTGCTTTAGAATTTTCCTTGGGCTTGGTGGATTGTGTCGCGATTGGGATTGTTGCTAGTTTTTCTACTGACAACTTCCACTATGCTGGCTAGTCTCTAATTATCCAATCAATTTCTTCCTTGGTGATGCAATATTGCATCTCCAACCATGCCTTCTTTGGATCCCTTGTGGCCTGGATCCACATGTGATGCTTGGATTCCTTGAACCTGGCTATCCCTTTAGTTTCCTGGATTACCTCCACAGAAATGTGACACACATTGGTTGTGCGCTATTGTATTTCTTCTAGCAACATCGCAAATAGTGTGTTATTTGCTTGTTAATTTTTATTTTCCTTGGCCTGCCAGATGGACTCATATTTCGCTGCATAGAATTTTCCTTTCCTATCCAGGAAGGCTAGAAAATTTGGCTCCTTCCACCCTGCTAAGGATATAAGAATGATGAGCCAAGAGTAATGGAACTCAGTTCCATTATCCTGCACATCTCTGCAATCAACCAAAAATTGGTTCAGCAGGTATGGTGCCCAACTGAACATCACTCCTTTTGTGCACTACACAACTACTTCTATGACTCATGCTGGAGCTTCTTCTTTTCTAAATTTCCTCAGCAACCTGCAATCCATAAGCATGTTGGTGAACCTCATTGCATTGTCATTAATGTCCTTGAGAACAATGCCCCTGTTTCCCTTGCTAGTGCCAAACTGTTCTTTTACCAGCTCAACGATCTCCTTCTCGCACGCCTTGTTATCCAAGTACTCGTTTGGCTGTGCTCCGACTGTAGGTAATCCTGTGATCTTGGCGATTAGCGCCATATCCAGCTGTACTAGCCTATCCATCCAAAGGATTTCACCCTGTACCTGGGATAATAATTGTTTGACACAGAGCCCAATGTTTTTACCATGCCTGAAGTGTGGTATATCCAAGAGGCTCATTATGCCAAAGTTGTATAACCCCGTTATCCTCTGTGTTTTCTAAGTAGGTTTCTTCGGCCAAATTTGGGAATTTGGTCGCATCGCGCACATTGTGGTTCGAATAGTACCTAATTTTTGGTACTTTTTTGAGAATATTGTCCACAATGACCACTACATCTGGGAGATATGGAAGTGTGATGTCTGTGGTGTCCTGAGCCTTTATTTTCTTCCCGATAGCAGATGGGCATGCCTTTGCTATTTCTGCATCCTCTTCTTCCCTCTAGGAGTCTGGTCAGTTGGTGATGTCCTCGAACAACACCTCTTCTCCACCGTGGCCCTGTTGCTGACCTATTGTTTCATCAGTTTTAGCAGGCGTTTCAGGATTAGGGTTTGGGATACCATTCTGGGTGTCAAAACTCTACTCTACTTCCCCTTGCGGCACTTTCGATGTTTCCTCTTCAACCCATGTTAGGCTGATTGAATCTACGTCTGAAGTAGTGAAATCTTCTAGCTCGACAACATTCTTTGGCTCCCTCATCCTTTCCTTCCATCTTTGGCCCTATCGAGTAACCTGTACATACTGGCCTAGAGCGTCAAACTTTGGTGGTGTCATCTTATATATAATTCACACACTCACTTGCTTCTTAGTACAATTCTATCTAGGGCACGCACTTTGTATCTTTCTCTGTGCTAAAAAATCACTAAGTGCTGAACTAACACGTGCTTTCCACACTTTATATACCCAATCATAACTAGTTTTCACTTTTTTCATGAATTTGCACCGAGTGCAATTTTTCCTACGCGTTGTCTTTTGATGTCGTTGCAGTAATTGTTGCGTGTTACTTTTTTCCCAATTTCCAGTTGTTTAGTGAACTTCCGCCTCTTTTTATGTTTTTCTTCTTTTTCTATTTTTGTATTCATTTTTTCTTCTTTTTTCCCTTTTTATTTTATTTTTATCAATTTTCTGTCCTAATATCTACTATAGTACACTATATACATGACTTTCTTACTGCGCTATCATTTTTAAGGGTTGGTAGGTCGACTATCCCTGTAAATTTTCAGTCGACTACCATTGATTATTCCTTTCAGTTCCATTCCTCCCAAGTCCTTTAGTTGTACATATCCCCCATCTATGAAAGTATTTACTTCATATGGCCCTAGCCAATGCATTCTAAATTTACCAGGGTGTTGCAAAAATTTGCTGTCATAGAGAAGAACTAGGTCTCCCTCCTTAAAGCTGTTGTTTTTAATATGTCTGTCATTCCAGGATTTTTCCCCTACTTTCTATACTTCTTGGTAAAATCCTTCTATAATCCTATCCTCTTTCATTTCCATTAGTTGGCTTAGCCTCTCCTATACTGTGCCTCTTTCTGTCATGCTGGTAATTGCTGCTGTGCACAGACTAGGTACTAGAAATTCTAATGGCACCACTGCTTCCTACCCATACACCAATTTGAATGGTGTCTGTCCTGTCAAATTATTGCATGTGGTCATGTATGCCCACAATACTGCTGTGTTGGGATAGGGGTAGACCCAGATTTCGGCTCCAAGAGCGCACCAACAAGACCTAACTACTGGCCCATTCGACAATAGCTGCGAGGCAGATGCAATCTCACCCGAAGTAGCTATGGGGGGTTGCAGAACATAGATGTATACAACCAAGGGAATACCAAGTGGATGCAATAAAAGAACAACACAACATCTAGATATCAATTACTAGCTTAGATATACTTCGCACAACTATCTACCATATCTAACACAATATCACAATAGCAGCATATCAAATGACAAAGAACCCAACATCAATCACACATAACACAAGATGTACATGGTTCACCCTCTCCCTAGGGCTATGTCCACATAACTGTGCTTTATAATATATTAAGATGGAAGCATACAGTTCTTATCTAGGCTCTTATCCTGTAGATCTCTCTCTCTCTTTCTCTCTCTCCCCTCCCTACACACCTAACTGAAGATATTACAACACATAAGGCTCTCACACACAACACTTCTCTCTCACACAGTAGTACTCACTCAATCTCACAATAGCAATGAACTCTCAACCAACCTAGCACCAACCCATCCCAGGTCCTTTAGACCTTTATTTATACATTACAATAGCTCTCAGACATCCTTAGGTTGAAACCTAAGTGTCAAAACCCTAGATACCAAAACCCTAGGTGTCTAAAACCCTAGGTCAACTTGACCCACGTTTTTAGGGCTTCACCAGCTTGTCTTTCCTTCCCTCTCGCGCGGTTCTCCAAAGCATCCAACGATGGCTTTTTCCACTTGCTGAGTTTTCCATGATCCATCTTCCTTTATGATCTATCCATCCTCGATATCCTCATCCAATGAATTTATTTCTCTTACTACGCACCATCTTTTCTGATCTTCTTCTCACTTCGAACCAATATCAGTCACCGTGTCTTCCACGCAATTTTCATTCTGTCTTTTCTGCCTTAATATTCACTTACTTTCATACCCAAGTGCCAACAGGCCCCCAACACTCACCTGTGACTTGTCCTAAGGCACTTTAAATCTTATCCTTCTGTTTTTCTTCGACTTCAGGCTGCATGAAGCAGCCTGTCATTTCTTCTCTATCCCTCCCTTCCTTCCTTCCTTGTGTAGAATGTATTTTCTATGTACGGTACCCAGTTTCAACTGCATTTGGTACCTAGACCGTTTTCCATATGGTGTTAGTGAGAGATGTGAGGCATCAGGTTTTCATAATATAATTTCAACAAGCTCCCATTCACCAAACCTTCCTTCCATTCTCCATTCAAAGTCTTCAACTGCGCAACTCCTCCTTCTGTAACATAGACAACCTCATATGGCCCAAGCCAATGTGTTCCGAACTTTCCTGGATGCTTCATGAACTTAATATCATATACCAGAACCAAATTGCCTTGCTTAAATTCCTTCTTCTTGATGTGTTTATCATGGTAGGAATTTTCTATTTCCTTCTGTACCTGCTGATGGAATCCTGCAATAAATCGGTCTTCTTCTAGTTCGACCAACTGCGCGAGCCTCTCTTGAACAATTCCAGTGTCATCCATATTTGTAAAGGCTGCGATTCTTAAACTTGGGGCCAAATATTCCATCGTGACAACTGCTTCGAGACCATAAACCAACTTAAAGGGGGTCTGCATTGTTATGTTCTTGCAAGTGGTTCTATAGGCCCATATTACTGCTAGTACACTTATATCCCAATCATCCCTATTCACGCTACAGATTTTCATCAACACTGTCTCCAAGATCTTGTTGAATGCTTCAACTGCCCCATTTTCTTGTGGATGGTAGGGTGTTCTCTTTTGATGATGGAATACAAATTCCTCAGTCAAGGCTTCAATGGTATTATTGATGAAATGTGTGCCTTGATCGCTCATAAGGATCTTCAGGCATCCAAACCTACTTACGATGTCATCAAATATGAAGCACGCAACTATAGTTGCACTACAGTCCTTAACTTCTCTTGCTTCGGCCCATTTGGTCAAGTACTCTGTCACAGTAATTATGTATCTGGCTCCTGTGTGCTTCCCTAGTGGGTTGATAGGTCCCAAGAAATCAATGTCCCATTTCTCAAATGCTTAGAGGGTGAGTTGCAGTACTAAAGGAATTTCATCTCTTCTAGACATTTTCCCAACTCTTTGGCATACATCACAGGCTCTATAATAGTCCTTATCATCTCTGTGTAAGGTAGGCCACTAAAGGCCAGCTCTAAGAACCTTCTGTGCTGTTTCTTTCCCTGTGTAGTGTCCTCCTGCGATGCCTTCATGAGATTCCACAAGGATCAATGGTCACTATGTCTCTATAACAAACCTCCTCAATATCTCATTGGGCCCCATCTTGTATAACTATCCAACTATAAGCAAAAAGTATGCAGCGCGCTCTACCAGCTATTTCTTCTGGGTGATTGTGTATTCACTAGGTGCCATTCYTKTTGACAGGAACTGGACTATCTCCGCAAAGTGATCATCAATATTTCTAATAGCCAACAACTATGCATTCAACAGTGTATCCTCCAAAYGCAGAGTGATCAGTAAACATTTTAAAGTGTCCTCCCAACAAGTAGTGGTGAAACTTCTGCAACACATACACCATGGCTAACCCTTATCTCTCAGTGGTGGTGTAATTAATTTCATCTGTTGATAGCTTCCTGCTAGCAAAGGCGAATGGGTGGTCAATGTCTCTAGCTCTYAGTTGTGCTAACACAACTCCTAATGAAATAAAATATGCATTGACATGTACGTGAAATTCCTTGCTCCAATCTGGGAAAACTAGAATAGGCATAATACCATTTTCTATTTTAGTGTGTCGAAGCTTTGCTGGCATTCTTTTTTCCAATTAAACTGACAGTCTTTCTTCAAAATATTCTCCATCGGTGTTGTGATCTGTGCATAGCCTTTAATGAACTTCCTTTAATATCCAATGTGTCCTAGCGTAGTGCGTAGATGTTTGACTAAAGTAGGAGGGGGCAGATCAACTATAATGACAATCTTAGATGTGTCTACCAGCAGTGTCTGCTTACACACAATATGACCTAACAACATTCCAAATGGTGAGAAGAAGATGCATGTCTTCAAGTTCAATGCAATCTAACACTACCTGTACTTATCCAACATTAATCTTAAACATTCAATATGATTTTGTAATAAACCAAAAACAGTCCAATCATCAAAATATGCTTCCAGGAATTTATGTAAAAACTCCTTGAACGCTTCGACCACCACCCTGGAAAAGATGGTTGGTGCATTCTTCAATCCAAATGGCATCACTGTATACTGGTAGGATCCCCATTTTGTTGCAAATGTGGTCTTATGGCGATCTTCCTTGGCAATCCGAATCTGATGGTATCTTGAAAATCCATCTGTAAAAGAATATACTTCATGTCCTCCTACATTATCTAACACTTTTTCAGTGAATGGCGTAGGGATGTGGTCATGCAAACAAACATTGCTCAAATTCCTGAGATCTACAAAGATTTTTATTTCTCTTGTCTTCTTGTCTTGTACCACCATAGGACTAATCCATTCTGATTCTTCAACAGGTTCTATGGTTCCTTCTTCCAACATTTTGTCAAATTCAATCTTCACTTTCTCCTTATATTTAGGGTTCAATATGTAGGGTCTCTATTTGAATGGCCTTGCATAGGGTTTCAAAGGGATCCTCATCTCTCCCATGGGCCCTTTAATGCCCTTCATATCAATGAACATGACTAGAAACAAGTCCTGATATTCATGCAATAACTCTGTGATCTTATCAATAGTGGCAACATCCCAATAATCTCAAACATTTGCAAGCTTCGATGTTTTCTCTGTTCCAATATTCACTTTCTTGATCTTGATTTCTTGTCCAATAAAATTTAGTTCAACTCTTGGTCCTTCTATGTCTCTTTGGCCTTTTGTTTTGGCGATGTTCATCTTCCTAGGATTGTTGTCTTCATCAACATTATATTGTAACAACCTTGCAGTTTCTGGAGAGGTGTAGTCCATTCATCCTCTTCTTGTTCCAAAGGGAGGCTAGGTGCCTCCTAAAACACTTTCTTTCTTACAATCTGTAATGCTTGATCCACTATAGGATATTGGATTTCAAATAAAAAGGCAGTTACAAATTTCTGAGTCATACCTTCCCAATCTGTAGTGACAAGGCACAATTCTACTTGTAGGTAGCAATTGATAGGGGTTGTGTCTAGTGTGTTGATGAATTTATGCACCCACTGCTCTTGAGGAATGCTACTCCAGGCTTCTTCACAACTTCACACATGGTCCTTCAGACAACTTTGACCCATGTACCTAACTTCGAAGCCTTCTACTTGCTCTAAAAACCAGGCTGTCATCAAAGTGCGACATTGTATCTAGTTTGTAATGTTGTTTTTGTGTGTCCCCCACCATCTTGTTGGAGTTTCTTTTAGGGCCTCATCCATTGCCAACAATCTTTGTTGTATTGGTACAATTTCTTCATATTCCAACAATAATACTTCTAAGTGATTCAGACCATCAAAGGTAGGCAAGTTACTTACTGTTGTGTCGATCCAACAAACTTCTTGGGTTAATCTAGCACATCTCCTTGTAGATACTTCGTACATTTTGTTCTAATAGTTCTCCAATGCTTCTTCTGAATATGATGAGAATGCACTGTCACTTTGCTAGCTTAGGTTCCCATCCGCCACAGGATTAATATAATCCTGCTGTTTGGATGTTAATTTGTATATGTTTTCTAGTTCATATGTGCGGTCTTCTTCCAAGATGGGTTCTGTGTATCTTTGACCTTGGTCGAGATCCAAAGGTGAAATGACCCTAAAGCCATCTCCTTCAAATGAAATTATTATTTTCTTTAAATCAACCACAATGGAATTATTGAAAGCCCAATCAATTCCTAACATCGTAGGGTAAGGACAACTATCATCAACTATCTCAATCACCTCGAAGTCTACAAACGTCCTTACTCCATCGATGTCCACAGGGACATGTTCCAATATTCCAAAGGGGTTCACAACTTGCTGATTAGCCATCCTAAGCTTGATAGGGGAGTAGATCAACTTAGGTTTTCCCATCAGTTCCTAGGTCTACTTCGTCATGACATTGACCTCCGACCCTAAGTCGAGGACTACATAGTCTATATCATACTCTCCAATTTGAGCATTCATGTGTAGTTCCTTATTTTTCCTTCTCTTTTTAGAGACTTGGTGTACTACCCTATTCAGTAAGGGATCTATCTTTCCTAACTCGTACTGTATGATTAAATTTTGTATCTCTTGTACAATGCTTTCATCCTGAATCAACTTAATACAAGTATATAAGAATTCCATGAGCTTTCTTACCTCTTTTCCTTCTCCTGGTAGAGCAAATTGGTCGAATGCCAGAGGAATTCCACATTCTCTTACTTCTGGTCATGTTTTTGATGAAGAACCTTGGTCTCTCCCGAATTATTTTCTTGCTTCCTCAAATATTTGTTTTTCTTTCTTTGCATCAAAAAATTGTGTCTTCTCAATAGCTTTCCTGACTCATGATTCTTCTGTAGTCTTTCCTTGGGTTGCTCTATCTTCTCCTTTAAAATCTCCCCCTCTAGTGATAACAACGAATCTAGGGTTCTCTCTGCAATGTTCAATGTATATCAGTTGCACTTGCGGGTTCTGCTGAGGTCCCCGTCTCTCCTAAAGTTTGGCTAACAACACAGGACAATTCGATAACATGGTCGAATGAGATGTAGTAGATGCAAGTGGTACAAGGGTTCTAACATTCCCTTGCTAATTGTCTTGGCTGCACGTAGTCATAATAGATGATCTGTCTTCGACCTCGACCCATACCTCCTCCTCTTCCTTTTCCTTTGAATCAACTGCGAGCGTTGAGGTTTCCTCTTCCTAGAGAATTATACTGCACAATGCTTCCTTCTTGTTGTAATTCACCCAGGGATGATTTTAGGGGTTAAATTTATCTAATGGGCTAATTTTCCATGGTTTTTCCAAAAACGAGATTCGCTATTTTAAAAATGATTCACCCAAATTCTATAGGATAAAATTATTTTACCTTAAAAATAGCCAAAATTTTATAAAAACTATATAAAATACTTAGAAATTTGAATATTTTTACAAAAATATTGCCAAACATTTATAGTTGACATATGAAGGATTAGTAAGATTCGCCAAGGTTTCTACATTTTAAAATAAATTTCCATCCTTAAAATCATCCTTGAATTCACCTTGAATTTTGTATATATACCTTGACCTTTCATGCATGAGGTCGTAATCCCTACAATCCTTGTCATTGTGTGTTACCGACTTATAGAACGTGCAATACATATTTGTTGGTGTCTGGATATATTTTTACAGATAGTAACATTCACCAGAGCGATGCCAATTTCTACATACATCACACCAGGGTAGGGTAACTTGCTTCAAAGGGCTCGGGGCTCCAGAGGCCAAGTACTCATGAAATAAGGGACAGTGTTCCTTGTCATGGCCTTCTAATTTTCATCTGATACACCAAATGTATTTTCTTTTATCTTTTCCCTTGTCATTTTTCATATCTTCAACCTGTAGAGATAAGCTAGTAAGCTGACTCAAGATTTGACTCATACCTAAGCTAGATTCTCCCATAGGGGATGATTATAACTTCATGGTGATCTCCAGCGCCTCATCCTGCAAAGAAATCTTCTGTTGCACCAAAGGAACTCTGATGTGTGGTAAGAGGGAAACAATGAACCATTCCTTGTTCTGCTCATCTGGGATCTGGAAACTCAAATGGCTTGTCAAGGTCTTAAATCTCTGATCAAACTCCCACATAGGTTCAACTATTCTCCTCTTGATTTCGTTTAGCTATATAATGCACTGCGAGTCTGACTTAGGTTTCTTGAATTCAATAATTAGCGCAGTCTTAATGACATTCAACGGTTTTGGTGTAGTTCCTTGGACAAATTTCATGTACCATCTTAGTGCGCAATCTCTTAGGGTAGTACTGAGCTGTGCTCATTTAACAACTTCATCGGTGATATTCTTAATAATCCATACAACTTCACATAAAAACCAATGTTGATTAGGATCTTCAAATCCATCTCCTCTAAAGGTGGGTAACCTCATCTCATCTGCCATAGGTCTTCCTAGGTTTCCTGACTGAATATGTGGTGGACTGCTAGTGATAGTGCTCAGAGTGCTCTGGTGACTTTGATTCCTTTGATTTCTTAATGATGCTAAAACAATAGGAGGAATAATAATACTTAATTCAATAGTCGACGCGGTTCATGAGGTTTCTGGCTCTTCCCGGCAAGGTTCTTCAACTTTTCCTTCCTCTGCCCTAGAGGATTCTGAATGCTCTTCATTTTTCATATCTTCCTCTTCTCCACTATAGAAACCCTTGTCCCTATAGTTATTCTTAAACAGGTTCACAAGAGGGACTTCTCTAAACGCTCACCCACTATGCCTATGTCCAACCTCTATGTCGCTGTCGCTGTTCGAGTTATTGAACATTATCCTTTTCCAATCCGACCAAGTACTGTATATTCAAGATATTCTTCTCATGCAATAACATCTTGATATTCAACTTCAAAAATTGTAGAAATTTTCCTCTGGGTCCCTTAAAGAAATACCTCTTAGCTTGGCTATATGACTCTACTTTGTCAACAACAAACTCGGTGATATACCCTCCAATGGTACTATTGAACAAGTAATCTACTGCTCTTGACACGACGTTATCAACTCTCTTGACCTTCTTGATTAGCAATGATGTCCAAACCACAGGTGGTCTAGATCTGATCTCAAATTGGGTGTCTGCTCACCTAGCTAGCCACTCGTATAACTCCCGATGAATTCCTCCAAAGAAAATCTCATGTATATCAGTAAAGATATATTTTTCTAACCAATACTCTGTACTAAGATTATGGTTCTTGTTCTGGGCTTCAACGAAGTCCTTTTCTTGATCCTCTATCCACTTCTAAATCTATATCTTCGATGGAAACCACCTTGAAATTCCCTCATGAATATTCTGGTCTCGACAACGAAACTATTTGTTGGCACAGGGGCAGACCTAGGGTTCAACTCCAAGAGCACACCAACAATCCCTAACTACTGGCCCTTTTGGCAACATCTGCGAGGCATACGAAGTCTCACCCGAAGTAGCTATGGGGGGTTGCAGGACACGGATTTCTACAACCAAGGGAATACATAGTGGATCCAATACAAGAACAACACAACATCTAGATATCAATTACCAACTTAGATCTACTTCGCACAACTATCTATCATATCTAACACAATATCACAATAGCAACATATCAAATGACAAAGAACCCAACATCAATCACACATAACACAATATGTATGTGGTTCACTCTCTCCCTAGGGCTACATCCACAGAACTGTGCTTTATAATATATTAATATGGAAGCATACACTTTTTATTTGCGCTCTTAGCCTACAGATCTTTATCTCTCTCCCCTCCCTATGCACCCAACTATAGGGTTGATCTTCGAACCTAGCTAAAGATCTTACAACATAGAAGGCCCTCACACACAACACTTCTCTCTCACAGAGTAGTACTCACTCAATCTCACAATAACAATGAAATCTCAACCAACCTAGCACCAACCCATCCCAGGTCCTTTAGACCTTTATTTATACATTACAATAGCTCTCAGACATCCTTAGGTTGAAACCTAAGTGTCAAAACCCTAGATACCAAAACCCTAGGTGTCGAAAACCCTAGGTCAACTTGATCCACAATTTCAGGGCTTCGCTAGCCTATCTTTCCTTCCCTCTCATGCAGTGCTCCAAAGCATCCAATGATGGATTTTTCCACTTGCTAAGTTTTCCATGATTCATCTTCCTTTCTAATCTGTCCATCCTCGATCTCCTCATCCAACAAATTTATTTGTCTTACTTCGCACCATATTTTCTTCTCTTCTGCTCACTTCGACCCAGTATCAGTCACTGTGTCTTCCGYGTAGTTCACATTCCATGTTTTCTACCTTAATCACTTAATTTCATACCCAAGGGCCAACATGATGGTATTTTCAAGTCCCAATCATCATTGTYAACATTGCATATCTTAGTCAATGCATTTTCCAAAATCTTATTGAAAGCTTCTACTATTCCATTTGGATGAGGATGATATGGTGTACTCTTTTGGTGATAGATTTCAAACTCCTCCGTCATATACCTGATGGTATTATTAATAAAATGAGTGCCCTGGCCACTCATCAATATCCCGAGACATCCAAATATGGTGATCACTAGCTCAAATAAGAAGTGTGTTGCTATCTTTGTGCTACAATATTTGACTAGTGCTGCTTCTGCCCATATTGTTAAGTATTTAGTCACAATAATGATATATCTAGCTCCTGACCTTTTTGTTGGTGGATTAATAGGTCCAACAAAGTCTATTCCCCATTTGTCAAATACCTTCATAGTTACTTGTGGTCTTAGGGGCATCTCATCCATTTTGTTGGGTTTTCCAAACCTTTGAAAGACATCACATTTATGGCAATATTCCTTGGCATCTTTATGGACTGTTGGCCACCATAATCTTGTGTGTAATACCTTATGCGCGGTGGCTTTTCCTGCATAGTTTCCTCCAACTATACCTTCATGAGCTTCTTCCAAAATTCTGGGTTGTTCATGTTCCAATACACACCTTCTCAAAATACTATCTATGCCCATCTTGTATAAATGACTTGCAATGAGTTGATAGTCTGTGGCTCTGACTACCACATTTTTCTTCTGCGCGGTGATAAATTCTTGTGGTGCAACCCCTATACTTAAGTATTCAATAATATCCATGAAGTATTCATCAACTATCTGTATTGAAAATAATTGTGCATCAGGGAATTTGTCTTCCAAATTAGTAGGTTCTTCTCCATTGGTTACCCTTGATAGGTGATCAGGTCCTTCAATCAGCTTCCCTGGTTTTGACTCTCACTTCAAAATCAAATTCTTGGAATAATAATAGAGATCTATAGATCCTCCCCCCCAACAATAGCTTGTTGAATAGGTATTTGAGGGAAAATGGTCTATGAACATTTTAAAGTGTTTACTCGGTAAATAGTGCCTGAATTTCTGAAGTGCATATACCATAGCTAGCCCTTCTCTTTCCGTGGTGTTGTAATTCTACTCATATTATGAAAACTTTCTTCTTGCAAAGGCTATAGGATGGTCTAAGTCCCTTGCTCCTAGCTACATGCCAAAATTTCTCCAAGTGCTATAGTTGATGCATCTATGTGCACACGAAATGTCTTTTCCCAATCTGGAAATGCTAATACAGGTGTTGTCACCATCTTTTCCTTTAGAGTTTCCAATCCTTGCTGACATTCCTCATTCCACTAAAATCTGGTGTCCTTATTTAATAGTTTTTCCATTGGTTCATTAATCTACGCATACCCCTTTATAAACTTCCTGTAATAGCCTGCATGTCCTAGTGTTTCTCTTAACTAACGCATTGACTTTGGTGGTGGTAAATTTACAATGATTATAATCTCAGCAGGGTCAACTAGTAAACCTTGTTTACACACTATATGTCTCAACAATATCCCAAAAGGTGTACCAAAAATGCATTTCTCGATGTTTAATGATATCTGACATTGCCTGCATCTTTCCGACATTAGTATTAGCACTTATACATGGTCCTTTAACATACTATATACAATCCAATCATCCATATATACTTCTAGGAACTGATGTATGAATTCCTTGAAAACAACTATGATTACTCTTGAAAAAATGGGTGGTGCATTCTTCAGTCAAAAGGGCATGACTGTATATTGGTAGGATCCCCATTCTATAGAGAAAGTAGTCTTATACCTTTTCTCTGGAGCTATTTTGATCTGATGGTAACCTGAGAATCCATCTATGAATGAATATGATTCCCGGCCTCCCACATTCTATAAGACTTCATCTGTAAAAGGGGTAGGGAAATGGTCATGTAAGCAAGCATCATTGAGTTTCCTTAGATCCACACAAATGCTTATCCCCCCTTGCTTCTTTTCTTGGACTACCATAGGACTGATCCATTCAGATTCCTCTACTGGTTCTACGATACCAACTTCCAACATTTGGTCAATTTCTTCTTTCATTTTTTGATTATACACTAGATTTAGTCTGTAAGGTATTTTCCTGACAGGTCTAGCCTTAGGTTTGAGGGGTATCTTCATCTCATCTAGATCCCCTGCTATGCCTTTCATCTCTGTAAAGGTTGTTGGAAACATGTCACTGTATTCGTGCAGTAACTCAGTTATTCTTTCTAATGTTTGCTCATTCCAATAGTATCCAATAATTTCCATTTTAGGGTTGTCATTTGTCCCAATTTTGACTTTCTTAACTTTGATTGGTGCTACAAATACTTCTGACTCCAGAGATGGACCTTCCACCTCTCTCTCCTTCAATTTCTCTAATCTGAATTTTGCGCAGGTCATCTTCATCTGGTGCTTCCTCTTCGACATGATAGCATGAGAGTAAGTCTTTAACTATCTGTTTCTTCTATTGTTGATATTCTATCATGATTTCAACCTCTGGTTCCTCAACAAATATCACTCCCTATATCAGCTTCAATGTTGAATCAATGTTGGGGTTCTCGTGTTCAAATGATAAGGTTACTATAAAATTCTGTTGTAATCCTATCCATTCTGTAGTTCCTCTGAGCATCTCATGGTCTAGGTACAAGTTCCCTGGGATCCCTTCCAATGTATGGTGTTAGAACACTTGACAAAATTTCAAATAAAAATTAAACTTTGAAGTCTTTTTGTTTTTGATATTTAAAAAAAAATAAATTGTGAAAAAATTAGGAATATCGTTCTGTTTTTGAATAAAAGATATGATCGTTATATCTTCATAGGGCACATCCATTATCATCCCTTAAAATGTTTTAGTCATCTGGATCAATAACTCTCGTGATTTCAAAGTTCTAATTTGCATGAGGTTTAAACAAAAGAAAAACTACAAAGTCACTTCGGGACTTCAGGATTCAGGAGTTTCAAATTCATGGTGTTTTAAGATCTAAAAACCTTGAAGTCGCGAAGCTCTGGAGTCCTGGAGAAAGGTTCCTGAGAAAATATTTAAATAAATCTATTGATGAGTCATAGGTCTGTCAAAAACTATATTTGTGCTAACATGTGGTACTCTTTTTTGGCATTTTTGTCACATCATTCACACGTTTCTAGGTGACACGTGTCACTCACTTTCTATGACACGTCATCAAAAGTGATGTCATCACTACAACATCACTTAGGGAGATTATCCTTCAGGAGATAAATCAATAACAAATTCAATAGAGTGTTGGAGCGTCGAAGTGCCAAAGCACCTCTAATCATGCTAATAAAACACTAAATATTAATAAACTAAACATGTTTAAGTAGCTATGATTATTGATAAGTAATCACTCCGTGAATTCAACCTTTGGGAGATATTCGTTATTTTGCATTCAAAACTCCTGAATGTCAAACTGCCGAAGTACTTATTTCACATACAAGCTCACGAACTCCTGGATCTCTGGTGTTCCAGAGTCTCGAAGTACTTAAAATTAAAAATCCACCTTAATCCATGATTAATTAAAACAAAAAGTAATTAAGGATTGATGAACAACTTAGTGAATTCAATCTTCGGGAGATATCCATTATTTTGCACTTAAAAATACCGAATGTTGAACTGCCGAAGTACTTTATCTTAATCATGATCATTAATAATACATCCAACTGGCTAGGTTAAAATATTGGGAAGAGTGTTACGACCACCAAGTAATAAATTTGACAGATTTCCAAATAATTACTCTGTCAATAGATTAATGTGAGGATATCTAAACATTAATTTTTCTATAACTATAGGCATTTCAAACTTCAAAGTGTTTTTTCCATTAGCATCCGAAATTTTCACATTCAACATTTTTGAGCTCACAGGTTTTGCTTCTCACATGAGGGTTAACATCAACTTTTGAAAATCATGGCATTGCACAAAGCACAAAATAAGAAGGATTCGTTGACTGAGGAATCAAACCCAAACACAGATATACTTATAGACACTACTTATCGAGTGACAAATGCCATTAAATCTTGGAAGCAGGTTTATGACATTTTAGAGCAGGAAATTTCTCTCTGTTCCGATGATTCAATGAAAGAAGAAGATGAGACATTTTCAGCTAATTTAAGGCATGTGGCTAAATCCAAACTACACAGAGTTGCTTCTTGGCCAAAACTAATTCCATGTACCAATATGATAAATTGGGCCTTAGAACATGTGGATATCCTAACAAGAACCATCTACAGTCACCAGAAGAACATCGTCGGTTCCTTTCTACCTGAGGACATTCAAGTAATGTACAAATTAACTCCTAACCCCAAATATACTTACAATGCATCATTTATAATGAAGTTTGAGGATGAGGAATGCACTAAATATGACAAAACTATCCATGATATAGTAAAATCCTGGTGGGGAAATAAAAGTATGTTCAAAACTGATACCCATGGTATATACTCTACAACTCCTTGTGATGCTCATATCTTGTACATTTCCATGATGCTCTGTAGAATGTTTGGTAAGAAAAACTTTACACACTTTACCATTGATCACATATATGTTGAAGAAGTATAATGAATTGAAAAGGACCACAGAAGCTAAAACATCCTTCCAACGAGTCAATAATGCTATTGGAGAAGCACCGATACTGTTAAGTCCCGATTATACAAAGGATTTTTTAATATTCTCCTTTGCATCTAAATATACTATTGCAACAATGCTCCTTCAAAAAAATGAAGAAGGATTTGAACAACCTATTTCCTTTTTCAGTAAAATCCTCATAGAGGAGGAGTTAAAATATGAAATTCTAAAGAAGCAGGCTTATGCTATGGTAAAGGCACTCAAAGATTTCCGTACATATGTTTTACATTAAAAAATAATCGCAAATCACAGAATGCTCTTTCTCAAGAATAATCAAATTCCCAAGGGTCTTATTTCATTAGAAAGATTTTTCGACCAAAATGATATACCTTTAAAATCTACTTTGCAGCCTCAACCTGAAGAGATTGGAGATTGTAATGTAGGATCAAATGAAAATCCAAAAATGGTCAAATTGTCTAAATATCTTCCATCTGATCTAAAGAGTAAWTATGTTGAATTACTCAATGATTATAAAGATGTTTTTGCATGGACCTATGAAGACTTAAAAACTTATGATACTTCTATTATTGAGCATAAGATTCTATTAAAACCAAGTATTAAGCCTTTCAAGAAAAAGCTTAGAAAAATAAATCCAATTCTCTTGTTGATAATAGAAAGGGAGGTAAAAAAACTTCTTGATGCAAAAATCATCATACCTCTTAGATACTGTGAATGGGTATCCAATTTGGTCCTTGTCAGAAAGAAGAATGGAGAGACAATATTGTGTGTTGATATTATAAATCTAATCAATCTTCTTTAAAAGACAATTACCCCCTCCCTAAAATGGATCATGTTCTAGAAAAGGTGGTTGGGGAAAATAGGATTTCTATGATTGATGAATTTTTAGGGTATAATCAAATAGCTGTCCATGAAAATGATAGAGAAAAAAAAGCGTTTACTACTCCATGGGAAGCCTTAGTATATGAAAAAATGCCTTTTTGATTGATGAATGCAGGTTCAAATTTTCAAAGAGCAATGGATATAACATTTGTTGGCGAAAAAGATAAATTTGTTGTTATTTATCTAGATGATCTAACAATCTTTTCTAACTCTGATAAAAAACACTTGGTACATCTCAAACAAACATTCAACAAGTGAAGACAAATTGGTTTGTCTTTAAAACCTAAGAAATCTCATTTTTCCATGCAAGAAGGCAAGCTCTTAGGACATATTGTATCGAAATATGGAATCAAAGTAGATCCAAAAATATTTGAAGCTATTGATCAAATAAATATTCCTAGAAATAAAAAAGAGATTCAATAATTTTTAGGAAGAATTAATTTCTTGAGGAGATTTATTCCCAATTTTGATGAAATTATCAAATTGATCACATATATGTTGAAGAAGGATAATGAATTGAAAAGGACCACAAAAGCTAAAACGTCCTTCCAATGAGTCAATAAAGCTATTGGAGAAGCACCGATACTGGTAAGTCTCGATTATATAAAGGATTTTTTAATCTTCTCCTTTGCATATGAATATACTATTGCAACAGTGCTCCTTCAGAAAAATGAAGAAGGATTCGAACAACCTATTGCCTTTTTCAGTAAAATCCTTAGAGAGGCAGAGTTAAAATATGAAATTCTAAAGACGTAGGCTTATGCTATGGTAAAGGCACTCAAAGCTTTCCGTACATATGTTTTACATTAAAAAATAATCGCATATGTACAAATATTCATTCATGGATAACAACAACTTATAAAATTTTAAGGGAAGGCTATTATTGGCCAAAATCATTCATGGATGTAAATGCAAGGGTCAGAGCTTGCAATTCATGCCAAATGTTTGCTGGAAAGAAAAATCTTCCTGCCTTACCTTTAGTTCCTGTCAAATATGAAGTTCCTTTCCAACAATGGGGCCTAGATTTTATAAGAGATATTCATTCACAATCAAGTTCCCAACATAGATGGATTTTAACTTCTACTGATTATTTTACCAAATGGGTTGAAGCTATTCCAGCTTGAAATGATACAAATTCAATAGTGATAAATTTTCTAGAAGACAACATCCTTGCAAGATTTGGTTGTCCAAGGAAAATAGTGTTAATATTATGGTAGCTACGGGAGGTATTTACCTCCATGTGTGAACCTAATGAGAATAGGAGACTCCGGAAAGAAAAAGAAAACCCTAATGAGTTGGCTAATAACCCTAGAAGTCTTGTTGGCTCAATAAGATAATTTATATTAGGTTATTAGCCTCCAAGAGAAGAAGTCGGCCATAAATAACAATAATATATTGAACAGACATGTACCCAGAAGGAGAAGTCGACCCCAACAAATCTAGTAGAACCACTATAAATACAGGGCGCCAGTTCTCATTTGACACATCTCAAAATTGCAGACAACAATGGGTGCGCACTGCAATTCCCAGTTTGGTGCGCATGTGTGGAGGAGAGTTGCAGCTGCAGCTAACAGTTTCAGTGTTTTCTTGGACTGTCTCTTGGGTAGGGTTTGGACTATCTGATCAGCTATTGTTGGTGCGCTATCCTTGGAGGAAGATGCACTACACCTTGTTTGGATATCTAGCCTAGTATTTTCTTCCAGAGTAATTCTCAGTCAAGGTTAAGGTGCTCGAAGGGTGGCTTCGGCCTATGGTTGGGTGATGAGGGTATCATCAATGGTAAAACGAACACACAATATTCTATATTCTAACAAGTTATGGGCCCACACCTCTTTCATTAAGTCTAAACGCTGGAAGGAAACATAGCCGCTAGTATATTGAGCTCGCTAAGGAACTGCCGCTAGGGTTACTAGCAGAAGCAGCTTCCAAGACACTGCTGCTAGGGTTATTAGAAGGAGCAGTTGCAGAAACCCTAAACCTCTTGTTGAGGCACCTTAAGTGAATGGATTGACCTATTTTCTGGATAGATTAGTGCATTCTATCCTAGTGCATCTCCTAATACCCTCAACAAGGCAAGATGTGAAGTTTGAGTTTGTGGTCAAATCTAGGGTTTGACCAAGCCAAAGCAACCATGACTTATTCTATGAAGTCTGAGAACAAATTAGATGGAGCCTCTAACTTCAGAGCGTGGAAGACAAGGATTGACCTCATCCTTGCCAAGAATAAAGTGCTAGATATCATGAAAGGAAAGATCATGAAGCCAGAGTTTGAAGAAGGAAAAGAGAAGGAACCACAGAATGTTGCAGCTATGGAGAAGTTCAAACATGTTGACATCAATGCCATGACTATCATGGTGGATTCTATAAAAGGCCACTTGATACCCTACATCTCCCATCTTGACTCATCGAAGAAGATGTATGATGCCCTAACAATTCTCTTCTCAGTCAGAAACATTGGACAAGTTATGAGTCTGAAGAATGAGCTCCGTGACATGAAGATGAATGATGATGACAGCATAACATCATACTTTGTAAGGATCTCCTAGTTAAGAGATCAACTACAAGCTATTGAAGAGATAACTTCAGAGAAGGAATTGGTGAACATAGTACTCAATGGTCTTCCCAAGACATGGGATGCATTTGCTGCAAGCATGAACACAAGGAAGGAGTATTTGACATTTGAAGAACTTTGGACTTGTTGTGCTCAAGAAGAATCAAGTATCAATGCAAAAGAGAAACCCTAAAGGAAGTACGATAATCAAGCCTTCACATCAAGATTCAAGAACTTCAGGAACAAAAGGAAGTTTGGCTCAAGGAGGAAGCCAAATCAAGAGAAAGACATTTCAGAAGTACAATGCTTCAACTGTCAAAAGTATGGTCACTACAAGAATCATTGTCCTGAGCTAAAGAAAAGGAAGGAGAAATACGAAGCATCAATTACCAAAGAAAAGGAACCTACAAACAAGACTAAGAAGGATGGAAGAGACTTCTTCTTCTAAAAGGTAACAACACTCTTCTTATTTCTTGTACATATCTTGTTTGCATCGTCTATGTACATATCTTGTATATCTATCTCTTGGAAGATAATGTGTTCCAGGAAGAACTATACCTATGGAAGAACAAACAAGATGAAAATTGATATCATTAGATAATACACATGAAAGGATGAAATACAAATCATGTGGAAGCTATTAAACCAAATCAATCATGAAGAGACTTAGAAGAAGAAGCTTAGCAATCGAGAGGAAATTGGAAAAAGACTTATGATGTTTTGTAGAAGACAACAAGATGAAAGCGTGGATTCTGTTAGACAAGAGAGCCAATTATATATTGCAGAAGACAATAAGGATGCAGATGGAAGCATGGACTCTGTTAGACGGAGGGAGCCGATTATATACTCTCTTACATGAAGCAAGGTTTAGGAGGGAGCTAATCCTATGATCCATTGAAGATGATGAAATATATATATTCATGGTAGCAGCCATGAAAGATAGTACTTGTTCAGTTCAACCGCAGAAGAAGACTTCTTCGAAGAGAAGCCTTAAAGTATTCATGGTTGTCCATCCGGATCGATGATCCTATGATGAAAGGAAGAAGTGGAATCTCTAGGGCATGAAATCTATAAGAAACTCCATGGACCCAAGAGCTAAAGAAAAAAAAATGAAGAAGAACATGAGGATTCCAAGAAAGAAAGAGAAACCAGAACAACCAGTCATTGTATCAAGAATCACAAGATTACCAGCCTTATATGAGATCATTAAAAGAAATCAAGCAGAAGAACTGAAAGTCGTAATAAAGAACAGTGTATGGAAGACTTATGAATAAAAGCATTGCGAGACCCAGAACTAGAGGTTCTCCCAGATGGAGGGAGAAGACTATGATGATTACTTGTTCCAGCAAACCAGACTTATCTCTACATGAGTCATTATATCATTTGCAACATCCATGAGTTGGAGTTCTACATCAGATGAATACAAAGAAATGTTCTCCAGATAAATTGAATAAAGAGTGTATGAAGAGAAATCTCAAGAATTTGAGGCATACTAGAAAGAGACCCTTGTATGCAGATAGAAGAAGATAACTTGGTGGAAGAACCTCCAGTGCACAGCAAAAACGTGGTGAAGATTTCCTATAACATCAAGATGACTACTCAGTAGATCAGATCTCATGATGGCAGAAGAAGTGTCACATGGATATGTTCCAGTTTTCCAACTATGATATACTCTATTGTTCAGATCTACATGAAGCCTTCATAGTGTTCCAGACTAAATTACATTTGAAATCAAGCATTACATTATCCATGATGAAGTCCAGAAAGGAGAAAATGATTTCTTCAAATACA
>JASDQU010374513.1:85145-96694 GCA_032191745.1 Picea mariana
GCCCAGGGTGGGGAATGGTCCAGGCTCAACATTCCTTAGGGTTATACATTCTCTCCAGGGTGCACTTTGATTAGTGTAGGAAGAATGGCCCAGGGTGGGGAATGGTCCAGGTTCAGAAGATAGGACAATTATTCTTCCTTGCTTGAGAAGAATAGTCTAGATATCTCATTATCTACTCTGAGGCAGATATTCTTTCAGAGCTCACAGATGTGAGTGAAAGATTGGCCCAAATGATTCAACTTATATCATAACATTGTTTCTGTGCAGGTTGCTATCAGATGTTTGTTGTGAAGACTGTATGACAGTAGATGAAGACTACTGTGGTGGATATGTTCCACTATTCGTGATTATACGTTGCTGATCAAGTACTTGTGTGTTACTTGGTGTGGTCATGTACCACTGGATTGTAGTTATGTACTACTATGGATGGACACAGTTGTGTTCTATTCTTTTTCTAATTGCCTTGTATACTATCAACAGTTTATTGGAGATAATCATCATCCAAATGAATGATGAACAAATATTTTCCAGACGAAAAATAGTTCAGAGCATTATAAGAATGACTCTTGTATCACTCTATGGTGTGAGTGACTGATCCAACATCATGTCTGATTACTCAGATGAAGTATGGTTTCGAGAGATGATGCAGCTAATGGTGATGGTGATGCTCATGATCTCGTCATGAGATAGTCTAAACGACTATGTTGATGCTACCAGGTAAATGGTATGTTTTTGTGATCAATACCATTACCTATAATACCTCCCTGGCTAGGAGGGAGCGTTAATATTATGGTAGTTGCGGGAGGTATTTACCTCCACGTGTGAACCTAACGAGAATAGGAGACTCCGAAAAGCAAGAGAAAACCCTAATGAGTTGGCTAATAACCCTAGAAGTCTTGTCGGCTCAAGAAGATAATTTATATTAGGTTATTAGCCTCCAAGAGAAGAAGTTGACCAGAAATAACAATAATATACTATACAGACATGTACCCAGAAGGGGAAGTCGGCCCCAACAAATCTGGCAGAACCACTATAAATACAGGGCGCCAGTTCTCATTTGACACATCTCAGAATTGCAGACAACAACTGGTGCGCACTGCAGTTCCCATTTTGGTGTGCACATGTGGAGGAGAGCTACAGGTGCAGCTGCTGCAGATAGCAGTTTCAATTTTTTCTTGGACTATCTCTTGGCTAGGGTTTGGACTATCTGATTAGCTATTGTTGGTGTACTATCCTTGGAGGAAGATGCACTACACCTTGTTTGGCTATCTAGCCTAGGGTTTTCTTCCGGAGTAATTCTCAGTCAAGGTTAAGGTGCTCGGAGGGTGGCTTCGGCCTATGGTTGGGTGATGAGGGTATTGTCAATGGTAAAACGAGCACAAAATATTCTATATTCTAACAAATATTCACATATAATGATTTTTTTTTCAAATATATTGCTATGATAAATTTTTGTCAAAAGTATAATATCATTTTGGGACATTCTACAACTTATTATCCTCAGGGAAATGGGATGGCATAATCGTCTAATAAAATTTTAATGACAATAATTAAGAAAGTTCAACATATACATTTAAAATATGCTCTATGGACAAACAAAATTGGCACCAAGAAATCTATAGGTATGTCTCCTTTCCAATTAGTTTATGGCACACATGTTATTATTCCTATTAATCTCACTCTCCCTGTGATGAAACTCTGGCAGGATGCGAATGAAGAATCAAATGATTTGACAAGAATAATAAATCAATTAATTTAAGTCCAACATAATAGAAGAGAAGTGGACGACAAGCTATAGAAATATCAAGACAATATGAAAGCCATATTTTATAAGAAAGATAAAGACAAGGAGTTTCTTCCTAGAGATTTAGTGTTGAAGTGGGAAGCCAAGAAAGAAGATGTCAGGAAATATGGAAAATATGACCATCTCTGGTTTGGACCTTTCAAAATTGCAGCAATTGAAGGGAGAAATTCAATCTCTCTTGAAAATTTAAATGGAGAAATTCTTGAGGCCCCTATCAAAGGGCGATTTTCAAAGCATTTCATGCAGTAGTTTACATTTTAGTTTCCATTGTATATACCAGATTGGATTGGATTTACATTGGCAAAGTTTTTATTTTCATTTTCTTTTTTAGAGAATTATTTAAGTATTTTTCAATGCTAAATTTATGTAAATATTCTCAAGAAAATAATATTTTCAACTTTATTTCAAGAAAAACAAAAACAAAATATAATTTTTCTACAGAAGATAAATCACCTTTTAATTTGAAAAAATAAATTTCATTCAGAAGTTAATAAAACAATACTTCTTATGATAAAAATAGTTGAAAATTTCAGAAAACAAGACCATCAAAAAACATAATAACAATATTTGAAAATTAAAGGTTAAAAAGTTATATGTTCAAAGTCTGATTTGATTTCACATTTTCAAAAAATAAAAAACAAGGAGTATATGGAAGATTACTAATGACTACTGATATGAAATACATTTTCATTATGTATTGCTTCTTTTACTTCCAYAGAATCCTCTAACTATTGAAACTCCACTTTTTCTTGTAGAGCCAATGATCGTGGTTCTTCAAAAACATTTTGACGATCTGCTGGAGGTAAATCTTCTTCAAAAATAGGAGATGATGTTGTAGAAACTCGAGACTCATTTGATTCCACAGAAACATTCATTCAAGGTCGTCATCTACAAAAAATTCTCAATTGTCGGAGATAAGAATTTAAAAGACCTATGTTTTGACCCAATTCCCTCATTACAATCACCATTTCTTCTTGATGTCGTAGTTCCTGAGATTGAATTTGCCGATGAAGTTGAATATTTGAAGCTTGAAGCTCTTCAATTTTTTCTGACTGCTCTCGAACATTTTCCTGGAGAGTAAAGATCGCATAATCGACACACTCACAATCATCATGCTCAACACTCATATTTTCCCTTCTTCGGACTTTTTGGAATCAGGTGATAAAGAATTTCAAATCCCTTGTTCAAAACATCAAAAGAAAAAAGGTAAGAGTTCCTCTTCTCCCTTATTGTTTAAGTAAAAATGAAAATCTGATTAAAATATATATGATAGATGTTTTCTCTTGAATTAAAGATTGGAGAAGATGGGAACATACAATCTGAAACATCATGCTGATTGGATATAGGATCATGTCTGGTACAAAAATAAATTAATAAATATAAAAAATCAAAACGGTTAGAAAGTGACTGCGGGACTGAGAAAATCAGAAGTCTCATCTGACACAGAAACTTGTGTGAAATTATGTTGATTAGATTAAGATGTTTTGAATTTTTGATAAAATTGTTTCTCCTCTCCCCCTAGTTCTCTCTACAAAAAATATTCTTTCTTCTATATCATCATATTAATCCTTGTAGAAATCATAAAACTTAGCCTAATGCTAAAATCTTAGAAACATATTTTCAAAACAGGTCGGGTGATTTTTTTTTTTATGTTTCTTTAATTTTAATTGAAAAAGTATGTCTAGGCTAATCCTAGTAATTTTAGCTCTAATATCATATTTCAGCTGATGAATTCGCTCAAGGTTTTATCTCTAAAATGAATTTTTTTTCCCAAAATTAACTTATAGGTGAAGGTATACTTAGAATTGGAAGAAAAACTAATCTCATAGTATTCTTAAAATTGTAGACAAACCTTGTTTTTCATTAAAGATCTTAAACATAGATCATCCCTTGTATTTTATATACAAATTGATTGCCCCCGCTTCAAAATTATAAAATCAAAGATAGATGGTGAAAGGAAATTCAAAAATTGACTGCTCCCATCTTGTCCAAATAAAGATGATGAAAGAAAATTCATATATTGATTTCCCTCATCTCGATTAAATGAAATATTTCTTTTTGAAGTGGTGAAAGGAAATTCAATTAAGGGAGATATAGATAACTTCACCAGGGTACTGAACAAGATCACTGGAAGTGAAGAAATATCTACGATATCTTTAAGGTGGCCTTACACATCTATACAATATACTCTGTTATTTAGTTATTTTTCAATAATATTTATATCCTGAACCAACTAGGATTCCTTAAAAACATGTTTTACATCTGTATAACCTTGAAGAGCGAATAGAGTCGGTCAAAGTCTGATTTTTTTTGTTAAAATTACTTTGATTATCCTAAAAATTTATGGAATCAATTTTAAGGAAGGGAAACACTTATTACCCTGGCTTGAAATCAATCACCAAGTGTGCTTTAAGACTTTTAGATATGGTTATGTTCATTTTTTCTATATATGAATAAATTTCAAATAAAACAAGATTTTTTTTTCTCAATAAAAGAAGCAATAATGACTCCATTTACCCAATAAAGACACCTAGTCTATTGTTATTTTGTGCCTCACAGGGAGCCACAATCCCAAGATGGAGCCTCTGTTAGAACACTTTACAAAATTTCAAATAAAAATTAAACTTTGAAGTCTTTTTGTTTTTTATCTTGAAAAAAAAATAAATTGTGAAAAACTTAGGATTATCGTTCTTTTTTTGAATAAATGATATCATCGTTATATCTTCACAAGGCACATCCATTATCATCCCTTAAAATGTTTTATTCATCCAGGTCAACAACTCTCACGATTTTGGAGTTCTAAGTTGCGTTAGGTTTAAACAAAAGAAAAACTACAAAGTCACTTCGAGACTTCACGATTCGGGAGTTTCAAACTTATGGTGTTTTAAGATCTAAAAACCCTGAAGTCACAAAGCTATAGAGTCCCGAAGATAGGTTCCCATGGAAATATTTGAAATCTATCTACTGACGAGTCACAAACCACCTGTCAAAAACTTTATTTGTGCTAACATGTGGCACTCTTTTTTGGCATTTTTTTTTACATCATTCACACGTTTCTAGGTGACACGTGTCACTCACTTTCTATGACACACCATAAAAAATGACGTCATCACTACCACATCAATCTAGGATATAAATCAATAACAAATTCAATAGAGTGTTGAAGTGTCGAAGCACCTCTAATCACGATAATAAAACACTAAAGATTAATAAACTAAACAAGTTTAAGTAGTGATTATTGATAAGTAATAACTCCGTGAATTCTGCCTTCTCAAGATATTTGTTATTATGCATTCAAAACTCCTGAATGCTAATTTTTTGAAGTACTTACTGCACATACAAGGTCATGAAATCTCAGAGCTCCGGAGTTCTGGAGTCCCGAAGTACTTAAAATTAAAAAGCCACCTTAAGCCATGATTAATTAAAACAAAAAGTAATTAAGGATCGATTAAGAACTCTGTGAATTCGATTATCGGGAGATATCCATGATTTTTCACTTAAAACTCCCAAATTCTGAACTGATCAAGTACTTTATCTTAATCATGATCATTAATAATGTGTCCAACTGGCTAGGGTAAAATATTGGGAAGAGTGTTGCGACTGCCAGGTAATAAATTTGACATATTTTTGAATAATTACTCCATTAATAGATTAATGCGAGGATATCTAAACATTATTTTTTCTGTAAATATAGGCATTTCAAAATTCAAAGCGTTTTTACCATTAGCATCCAAAATTTTCACATTCAACATTTTTGAGCTCATAGGTTTTGCTTCTCATAGGACGGTTAACATCAAATTTTGAAAATCATGGTGTTGCGCAAAGAAGGAAAAAAGAAAGATTCGTTGATTGAGGAATCAAAATAAAATGAATATATACTTTTAGACACTACTTCTCGAGTGACAGATGCCATTAAATCTTGGAAGCAGGTTTATGAAATTTTAGAGAAGGAAATTTCTCTTCGTTCCGATGATTCAGCGAAAGAAGAAGATGATACATTTTCAGCTAAGTTAAGGCATGTGGATAAATCCAAACTACAAAGAGTTGCTACTTGACTGAAACTAATTCTATATACCGATATGATAAGCTGGGCCTTAGAACATGTGGATATCCCAACGTGAACCATCAACAATCACCAAAAGACCATCGTCGACTCCTTTCGGCCCAAGGACATTCAAGTAATGTACAAATTAACTCCTAACCCCAAATACACTTACAATTCATCATTTATAATGGAGTTTGAGGATGAGGAATGCACTAAATATGACAAAACTATCCATGATATAGTAAAATCTTGTTGGGGAAATCAAAATAAGTTCAAAACTGATACACATGGTATATACTCCACAACTTCTTGTGATGCTCATATCTTGTACATTTCTATGATGTTCTGTAGAATGTTTTGTAAGAAAAACCTTGTGCACTTTACCATAGAATGGGTTCCCATAATCCATGAGGTTTTTGAGGGATATACTTTTGATTGGGGAAAAATGTTATCAGATAACTTAGTCAACCAAATTGTGGATTACAAAATTTTGAAATCTAAAGGAGAACATGCTCCTTTCTATATGTTTTCATACATTATGGATGCAATTTGTTTCATGACCCCTTTTCTTCTTATGAATTGGAGATGGACTCCGATTGTCATTGAGCCCATACATTTTTATCATTCTAAGTTATGGGAGGGAAATTCAAAGGAATCTTTTTATGAAATATGTCATAACGTGGTGATCCCAATTCATGAAGCTATTTATGGATGACCTCCCCCCAGAATTTCAGAACAAATCATTGGAAATTTAGGTGCTATTTCATATTAGTATATTGAGGAAATCTTCTCTTACATCAGAGTGTTCAGTTGCTATATATCTCCTCATGCTCTTCCTAGATTATTAACATACAGATTGGTTTGTAGAGAAGTAACATATCAAACAATTTTAGGAGGAATAACCAAAGAGATGAAGGCGACAAAAAAGTAATTTTGGCCAACCTTTCCCATACATGTTGGTGTATTTTCATTATCTGATTTTGGACACGCTAAGGTGGAGGATTCTTCTTTAGAAGATATTAAATTGGTTGACATTGAATAAAAAAGGCATGATCCTCATAGGGTGGTTGAAAATTATTTAGCTCAATTCAATATGAAAAGATACATCCACGAAGATTTACCCTATGATGAATTTTTCAGAGGAGTAATATCTTATGATGAAGTTGTAATAAAATTTCAAAATTTTCCTCAAGATCAATAGTCAGTCTTCCTCATCTTTTAGAAGCACAAAAGGAACAGTCTACCCAAAGTCTTGCAGGGTGAACAAATAATTAACCCAAATTCATAGGTGACAGAATCAAAAGAGCCCAAGCAACATATATTTCATGAAGACATAGCTATTGAAGTGGAAAATAATACAAATACATTATCTAAAGATGAAATAATTACAGGTATATCCATACTAGATAAAAGTGAGCTAGAATTATTATAATTATTTGAAGCTTTTATGAAGCAGGGGCATACTTTCCCTCTCTTGTGGCCAAACACAGAAAATCTAGTGAAAGATACCACAAATCAATAAGGATCTACTACACTTGTTTCTCCCATACCATCATTAAATCATCTAGCAACAAGTTCCGAGTTACCTGGTTCATAAATTATCAACGTAGATGATCTGACACCTATTGAACTTGAAGAGATGCCTTGAACAAATTTATTTTTCAACAATAAAAGGAAGGCTATCGTAAGAAGATAATATTAATAGAAGGAGGGAGTAACTACCAAAAAACATAGGATGATATATGATGGACATAGACATAGTGACCCTGAATTTGCAAAAGAAGTTGCAGACTCATTGGGAGCCTTTGCAACTGCTAACTAGTGGTCAGTGGATAATCTCAGAAAGTAGCTGGACCAAAAGAATCTTCGGATTGAACAATTTCATAATGATATGCAACATATGGAGGTGACTTCTAGAGATAAAATCAATTTTGATATGGATAAAATCAGACAGGGTTTTGAGAAAAAGATCAAGTAGTTAGAAGAAAAATTAGAAGTAAGTGTTTAAAATCAACACTTGACTAATAAGATGCTTTCTCAACAAGATATGTTAATAGAGAAATTGTAGACTCGAATAACCTCATTCGAGAACACAAAAATGGACATTTCTTCCTTCCAAAAACAAGCATCAGAGGTAAATGAAAAATTGCAAGTTGCTCAACAGGATCTGTATGAAAAAATCGATATTATTCAGATATTATTCAAAGACATTATCAAGAAATAAATAATTCTATGAAGAATATCTATGAAAAGGAGAGGGAATACTTTATGGTGAGATCCAAATTTCATGAATTCATAGTTCGGAGGAAAAGGCTCAATGCTCCTGGAATTGCCCCTTTTTCACAGTTTGAACAGATAAAGGGAGAAATGGATTTAAAGGTATGGGAAACTAATCTTGAAGAAAGTAAAAGGTTATCCAGAGAGGAAAAATAGGTTTGTCTTAATTATCTTTTAGCTATAGATCTAGAAATGATAGAGATTGATGTCGGTAGTATCCATGATGCACTTGGAAAAATTGAGATTGAAAAGAGCAAAGAGAGTCTAAAGAAAAGTAGAGAGAATGTGAAAAATGATATCCAACAGATAAATCATTTTGATTTACAGATGGTAAATGATCTACTGGTGAAACCAATCTTACAACGTTATATCACACAATAGGCAGTTGTTAAAATTCAAGAAAAATTACCATTGGTGCACAAAAAGGCATTCTCATTTGAGTTAAATGAAAATGTYGAACCTTCCAAGTTCGTTGTTGCATTAATGGAACTACATGCACAATTCAAGGATCAGAAAAAACCAAGTACATYCATAAGCAAATGATGCAGGAGAATCTCTCCACGTCAGCCAGCCATCCAGCCARCCGTGTCAAGCACGTGCATTCAAGGCTGAAGAGAGGCGCAACCCTCATCTTCTATTTTGTAATTGAATGTAATTAAATGCCTAGGCTGTTGAGCCATAGAGCCGTGTCTTTGCGCAGGMTGTAGATAAGATAGGCCTTTAATGTTTGTAAGGCTGAGATCTAGATCTAGATGCTGGACTAGACAGCTATTCAATGTAATTGAATAGGGTAGGTAGATTGGAGGGAAGAGCTCGAAGAGCCCCCTCAGGTAAAAGAGATTTCGTATCTCATTTTGAGAGTAGTTGTAGTTGTAGAGGATAGAAGAGAATCTACGAGTAGAGAGAAGAAGAGAAGAGCCGAGACCTTGTTACAGGCCATGCTCAGGAACACCCTTGTAAAGAGGCATTTTTATTAACATAAACATAAGCATTTTTTCTTGCATGTATTTCTGTATTATGTGGATGCCTTGGTGTGTTCTGGTTTATGCTGTGAATTCATACTGTAGGGTTGCATTTGCAGGAGTGTGTCTGATTTCAGGTGGAGGTCTTTGAGGCTTCATACCAGGAGGGTGTGATAGAACGCCGTGGGTTCTGATAGCCATGCACAGAGGTTGCACTTCTGAATTCTGCGGGTTCAAACAAAGATGTGCTGCGGCACAAGAACTAGAGTCAACAACTCAGAGAAGACCTCAAGGTTGCTGAACACCTTGGAGGCAAGGCTGTGTATGAGAGACATAGTTGCAGACAAAAACTTTGCTGTGAGTTTTGTAGAGCTCTGCCAAGTGGGCATTGAGCATAAGCACAGGGTGCTAAAGAAGAAATCTGCTGTGAGTTCAGATAGAAGAACCAGAATCACTGAGGATTCTGAAGAGCTCTGCCAAGTGGGCATTGAGCAGGTGCAAGSAGTGCACAGAGGAAGAACTTTGCTGTGAGTTCAGAGAGAACCAGAATCACTGAGGATTCTTAGAGCTCTGCCAAGTGGGMATTGAGTAGGTGCATAGGTGCACATAAGAGGATATAACTGCTGAATGTTCTGAGAAAAGATACTCTTCCAGGTGGGCATTGAGACATTGTGCAGACAAGCACAAAAGAGAAGAGAACTCTTTGAGTTCTGTATTGTGAAGGAAGATTCCAYTGAGGGATCTTTATAGGGTTGTTGAACACCCTGCAGACTCAGCAAGAGGTTGCTAGAGCATAGAGATAGCCAGGAGGGCATCCAAACATTCTCCATATGCAGGAGAAAGGAAGAAGGATAAAATCCCTTAGGGGTCTGAGTGTTTGAGAAGCTCAGGAGAGACAACACTATGTGTGTGTGAAGACTCTGCATAGGCGCGAAAGTCAAAGAATCCCTTGGGGATTCAAGGATAATATTAGGAGGAACAACGTCATTGAAGAGCGTAGGCGAGGACTCAGATTATGGAGTTCGCAGAGGAGACATAACAAAGGTTGAGGCATTTGAGAAATTGGAATTCTTCCAAGCATTAGAAGAAAGCACGTAGAAGGAAGGAAGCAGCATCGGCCATTGGATCAGTCGAAGAAATCTGGACCGTCGAAGATTTCACGTCCAGGAGAGAAGAGGAGGAGTGCACAGGAAGAATGGATCTAGACCGTTGAATCTTGGTCCAATTACCCGTCAGCTGCCGGATCTGATAGGAGTTGCACGGGGGTTAAATCTTTGTGAATAGCAGAGTAGAAATCTCGATGAGAGGTGTGGCCATCGGGATATCGGTGTTCGTGAAATTGGGAGTCTCGTGGACAGGAGATCGGGTAAGTTCATAGTGAAAACCCCGATACAAGCCAGGGCCATCCATCTATTGGGGGACATGTGGCGAGATCAGGAGAGTCCATCAACATATCGGGGATTCCTTGGACAAGGAGTCCATACATTTCAGAATTTTGAAGTCCGAAACCCCGAAAGGAGGGAAGTGCCATTTGTGGGGCCAGCTGTTAGCATAGCGAAGAATCAACACTCGGGATATCAGAGTTCTTGAGGTCGATAAAGTCGGAACATTTCAAGTCTTGAAACAACGAGATTGGATCAGGGCCGTCCATCAGTTGCGGACATGTGGCGAAGATCCAGATTATCGGGGAAAGTCTCAATAGAAAGTCAAACCGGTGCATCGAGGTTCTACATTTCATGGATCCAGAGGACAATACTTCTGGAGCATCAGAAGTCTCGAAACCACGAGAAAACCACAGCTGTGGATCTCGGGAGGGACATGTGTCGTGATCATCCAACATCGGAGATCCACACATCGGAGGTTACGTAGGTAAGTGTTTTTAGTTTTGTAATTGGCGAAACCCAAGGGTTGATCTAAACCATCCATCCACTTGGGACGCATGTCAGAGATTTGAAGAAAGTTGGAGTTTGGAATTTCGTGAGTCCTGAAGACGAGGCGCCCGGGACATTTGAATTCATGAAATCACGAGAGGAGATCAGGACCGTCCATCTTGAGGGGACGCATGGTAGTGATCGAGGCCTTCAGAGAGAGTCTCGATAGGATATTTGTCAATCGAGAAATCATGAGTTGAGATATCGGGAATCCCGTGGACAAGGGGTTTATGCATTTCGACATTGTGATGTCCAAAACCCTGAAAGGGAATAAGGATGTGGTCTTATGAGAAGCAGTCACATGGACCAGGGTATTGATCAGGGGATCAAAATTTGCTCAATTTTCAAAGTGCTCGGATTGAGACGATAACAGTGCCATTGTGTCCGTCTCGTTTTCCTGATTCCGGCGGTATATTTATTTTCGCGAATGGAGTCCGTATGGAGGAGATATCGCGATTTTATCGTCGAGTCAAAAAGGTCAAATTTGGGGGTTGACTGTACCTGTCCGTACGGCCACGTGGCAGGCCGTA
>JASDQU010374513.1:107645-120780 GCA_032191745.1 Picea mariana
TCATTCAATGTAAGGTGGACTAGGTCCACTATATTATTAAATAAGGCCCACTATGGTAGTTAGATATAATAAATGTAAGAGGACTTCTTAGAAGATTCTACTTCTAGAAGATTCCTCCTCTAGAATGTTCTTAGGTGATGGTAGCACTATATAAAGGGGTTCAAGCAATGTAATGGGACATGAAGAGAAATATTGTATTTGAAGCGGTAGCTCAATAGGAGGATGCCCCCTCGAAGAGGCAAGTGAACAGGAGAGGATCCCTTCCATAATAGGATCCATTGTATGGTGTTGCCCTACCCTAAGGGTTTGATGGTAATAAATAAGATTTTGCATATTATTCTTGTATATATATTGTGGTGCTTTTGTATTCAGTCTTTGGTTCTTAACAATACCTATCTCTTTAAACTTCCTAGCTTCCATTATTGATGAATGATATTTGGAACACTTGATAATACAGATCCTGGAAGCATTTAATGACTTCCTTTTCTAGCCTTCTGGGAGTACACACGCACATGCTCCACTCCAACATCTCATCTCGGCCCCAAAGGTAGAAAGGTTACTGTGACGATCTCAACGCTCATGTCCATCGTACTTGATCTACCACCCTTGCGCATGTTGGTGCAACTCATTTAAACCAAAAAGGAGCGGCGACATAGATGAATACATCACAAGTCATTCAAAGGGAAACGAGATCACGTAAGTGTTAAATGTTCGGGACTGGTTAGCTCCACAGGTACGTATCAACCCATTTTGTTTGTTGATAAATTTTATTACATTAATCGATCACTAAACTACCTCAATCCCAATTGCAGGAGAAATTCCCCGATTTCCGAACAAAGCTTACTTCGGGATCTCGCTGAAGAATTCAAAAGAAGCACCAAAGCATCAACCAGAGAATCAACGTGAAAGGTTAGCCTCCCGAGTTCAGCGCTCCCGATGAATTTATCAACTTAAGTGACGTGTTTAAGATACATGTTGAGAAAGACTTGCTATGGACCGAAGAGTGCGCAAAGGTAACTGATGCAAGGCCAGGGCAAGTGCAACAGTTCACAGAACATCCAATCAAATCCCAAACCATGCTTCAACAATTGAAATCCAGCCTAGCAAAGTACCGAGCGCATGCAGTGGATATCAGAGGAGTATATGCTACCCCTATGGAGCAACACAGATTCCCGTGGGCCAATACATGTGAAGAACTATTTATCAGTTGGTCTGAATATGAGAGAAGCCACCCTTTTCAAGAAGTATCTCGGGTGGACTGATAAAGAAATTGTTAGATGTCTATGCCACATGGAATTTTTTTTTTGGCTCGAACTATATTTAGCCGTTAATTACAGTTAAATTTTATATTATAAATAGAGACATCATCCAATGAACAAGGGTCGATGGTTATTGTAAGAATTCTTTTTTTTGGTTGTTGATAACTATTTTGAGACTGCTATAAACTGGGAAGTCCTTCTGGACCAAAGATAAGATATTTTCATCAAATGTATGTGATTGGAGTTGGAGAAGAATTAATTCCTATCATGTTCCAAGAATGATGCAGTAAATGAGTAAGAGCAATTAATTCTATTGTCAAGCTATCTGGTGAAATGTTTTGATGTTCTTTTCTTTATGATGAAGATAAAATCGTTGTGTTGTTATGGTAGATGCATTATTTTTCTTACCGTGATATTTATTACATATGTGTTTTCTTTCTGTTAATTAGTTTTCTCAGACAGTAATTGTATGCTCATTTGGTTAATGTATTAATACTAGGCCCTTTGGCATAGAATCACTGTCTGCATGTTTGAGCAGCAAGTTATCCCAAGCTCAACCTCTTCCCAATAGTTAAAACTTTGTCCTATTATTGTCAAGTTGGTTTATACTGGCTTGCATCTCTCATACCAACCCCACCCAAGATAAGTAAACAAAAAGAACCATCTTAACTGAAGGAATATCCTTCACAAGAAAACATAAAGCCCATCGATAAATTGACCAGATCACAAGATCTGGAGAACCATTCCATATTAAATGTTGCAGAGTCTAATTGGGCCTCGATGGTGGGTTTGGTTCCTGCTGTTGGGTCAAGGGATTTAAGACCCATCAACAGAACTGGCGCTAGAAGGAGGGCCTGAGAATGAATGGCTGAGTATATAATTTATACAATATTTCAAAAAGCCTATAGATTCGTAACAGTCCACATGCATGGCTAGTCATTCAATAGATAACCCACACTTATCGAGTACTCCCGAAGTGGGTAACTCACCCCAGCCCGAGGAAGAACCTTTTCACCTTGAAATACCTTATGCCCTTCCTCATGAGGAAGTGAATCAGTTCCAAAGAATCACTAGAGCCTATGCCCGAAAAATTGATGCTTTGTCCTTATCTCATATCCCTCCTCAAAGAAAAAAACAAAGCAGACCAATGGTTAGTACTTATGAAGAAGTTTTCGTACACTCCGCAGAAGACTTGATAGATTTCGTGATTACAAAAATCCAAGAACCTCTTGATCTTATACCTGAAACGCCAGCCGGAAATATCTCTGAGCCAAATGATTTTTCGGAAGAAGAGGAGCTCAACTCGGATTCCGAAGATATGGAAGGTAATAATGATCATGAGGAGGAGAGGGAATTCCCACTCCAAGAAAAACAACCTTGGTTGGCCGGAGACGCCGTGGCCGTCCCCAGGCGAGTACGTAATCTTCCCCAACACCCACAAAAGCTGCTCCCCAAGTATGATCCTGAGACTTCAGGTTTACCTGAAGATCATATCAAGAAATTCATACTTGCAATTAGGATGATGAACGTTCAACATGAAGACATAGTCTGCAGGAATTTTCCCTACACATTTGAAAATTCAGCTTCTACGTGGTATTTTAATTTTCCAGTAGGATCTATAACCAGCTGGACTAAGTTCCAAAAATATTTTTTAGACAAATTTGCGGAAGAAACTAGTACAGGAGCCCTGATGGATGAGTTGTTCACAGCCACCATGACCACAAAAGAGAGGTTCAAAGATTTCAATCAAAGATTCATGACCATTTTAAACAAATTCCAGCCCGCAGTGAAACCAACTCGAGAATTGCAAATCAAGGTTTATGCCAATGCGCTTCCGACTTCTATTTCTATGTTTGTGAAAAGCACCGCTAAGAAAACCCTTGCGGAAAATTTTGAAGAAGCCAAGACGATAGAGTTCCAGATGAAAGGATGTAAGGAAGGCCAGGCTTCTTTAGTGAAAAGAGAGACCCAACCCCCTCCTAGGAGAGGACTCCTTTTAACTAGACCATCAGGGAAATCGGCCGAGCAAACTCTCGAAAAAGGTAATGGGGATATAGAGGATCTGCAACGCATGGTTAAGAAATTATCAAATGAGATTATAGAAATGAAGAGAAGCGTAGGGGAGGGAAACCTAGGCTAAAGTCCCTATAAGCCTTTATTTAAAAGAAACCCGCCGTTCAAAGAAATTGAACCTCCCCCAGCCAACTTAAATATTGATCTAGGGAACATCGCGTCTGATTCTTTCTGCACGTATCACCAGGAAAACCACTCCGAAAGAAACTACCCCCAATGGGTACACACCATGAATTTGATGGCCAATTGATTCCTAGATGAAGACTCCCTAACTGAACAACCAAGTAGTTCAGCTATCAATAGTGCCGATCAAGAAGAGATTGATCCACCATGGGACATGGCCATGCTGATATGGGATCCTGACCTGATCATGCCTTCCAACGACCTGTTTGAGTCCTAGGAATGACCTGCGGAAGTCTCGACGATACAAAAATGTAGTAAGGGTCTGCCTGGATCGAAAGATGCCGACGCTGCCCTGGTCTCGAAGAGTAAGGCAACTCTTGATCACCCAATAACGTCCTCTACTTTCGACAAGAAGCCTATAAGCATTCACACTCAGGAATCGCCCAAATTAGATTATAACGTGGTTGAAGATTTGAAAAAGTTAAGAGCCAACATATCCGTTATGGACATGTGTAGGATTCCCCAACAGAAAGACTTTATGCTGCATGCTCCGAGCTCCATAGGAAACCTGGTGGCGACAAGCGATATGGAAAGAAATATGTCTTCCACTGATCTGGTGAGCAATCCAACTGTGAACACCTGTTCGAGAGATAAAAGGGAAAATCCCTTTGTTCCACCTTTCCTCCTAACATTTGAAGTCTTTAACAGGAACCTTCACAATTGCTTGGTAGATTTTGGGGCATCCTCCAACGTGATTCCCTTGGCCATTTGTAATAAATTAGGTGTTGTCCCTCTCAAAAGTGATAAGCATGTCATACAATTAGATATAACCCAAGTCAAGGTCATGGGAGAACCCAAATATGTGATGATCAAGATAGTGACATCATTGTAGTAGATATCCCAGAGGCATATGGGCTATTGCTGAGCCGAGATTGGTCTGAAAATCTCAATGGATATTTTAGTACAGATTGGGCACACCTTTGGCTACCACTGAAGGGATACAACAACATGATCATGATCTATAGGGAGAAATATCTGAAGCATACAGTCACTGATCTAAAAACCCCGAACGAACCCGCATCCATGGACTTTCCCGTGTTGGGTAATTATTCCTGTGATTCCCATTTCAGGAAATTTTCTCCTCTCCTTTCTAATGTTCCATTTACCCAAAAATACAAAATGATTTTCCAAGAAGAATCACCGATGCCGATGGGAGACTCTCTCTTTTGTGAAGACTCCACGCTAGGACTTGTGGGAGAAAAAATCTGAGAACAAATAATTAAAGAGGAAAGAGAAAGGAGCGACTGCTGTTCACCCATTTGGACCCTCTATTTTTATGGATCTAAATCACAAGAAGGGTCAAGAGCAGGGTGCATCCTCATCGACCATAAAGGTAAATGTCATTTCCTGTCTTGTAGACTAGAATTCCAATGTACTAACAACACTGTTGAGTATGAAGCTCTACTACAAGGGTTAAAGAAAGCCATAGATTTAGATGTCAAAGAATTGAAAATTTTTGGAGACTCTGAAATTATTGTTAGACAAGTAAGGAATACTATACACTCCAATTCACCTCATCTTAAGAAATACCAGTAGGAGGTGCATAGGTTAATAGAGCGCTTTGAGGCTTTCAATATCACGACGATTCCTAGGGAAAAGAATATTCTTGCCGACTCCTTAGCCATGACCGCTTCCAGACTGTCACCTCTAGAGGATTATGAAGCCTCCCAATTTACTGTAGAACTTCTCTACAGACCATCAGTACCTAATAACATTTCTAATTGGAAAGTCTTTGAGGGAGATGAACAGATCATAAACTTCTTAACCAACCAAGACAATTTCAAAGATCTCGCTATTGACGATGAAGAGTTCCAAGAGAAATCAACATGAACCGATCTTCAAACAGAACTGAAGGCTCACACAATTTCGAGGGGGGAATCTAATCTAGAGAATCTGTTTGATCTGAAGAAACGATTTAAAGGACCAAAAAATGCAAAGACTGGTAGCTCTTGCCCCCTCCATGAAACTATAAGTCTTGGAACCCCAGAGAACTCGAAGAATGTGAACCTCGACAAAACCATATCTAAGGAAGAGAGGAAAGCCTACCTCAAATTATTTAGACAATATCAGGACATCTTCTCATGGTCCTATAAGGATTTGAAAACGTATGACACCTTCATTATTTAACAAACCATCTCATTGAAACCCGAAATAAAACCTTTCCAACAAAAGTTCCGAAAGTATCATCCATCCGTGGAACCTCTCATGTATCAGGAGTTAAGGAATATTTTAGATGTGAAGATAATTTTCCAAGTTAGGCATTCCGCCTGGGTAGAAAATCTTGTTTCGGTGAGGAAAAATTTGAGAGAAATCCGATTATGCGTGGATTTCCAGAACCTCAATAGAGCTTCCAAAAAGGACAATTATTCTATCCCGCCGATGGAACAACTCTTGCAGACCGTGTCAGGATCGAATATTTTCTCCCTACTAGACAGTTTCTCAGGCTACAACCAAGTATTGGTTGAAGAAGAAGATCGTTTAAAAACCACCTTCCGAACCAAATGGGGAACCTTCGCTTATAAACACATGTCTTTCGTGTTGATCAATGCAGGAGCAACCTTAAAAAGGGCCATGGACGTATCTTTCTAAGGAATTATCAATAGGTGTGTGGTAGTGTATTTAGATGACGTAACAGTGTATTCGAAGAATAGAGAAGAACACATCCAACACTTAACTTAGATTTTCGAAAGGTGTCAGAAATACGGTATATCTCTGAACCCCAAGAAAACTATCTTTGGTGTCGATGAAGGTAAGTTGTTAGGTCACATTATATCTCAAGTCGGGATTCACATAGACCTCAAAAGGATTAAATACATATCTCAACTTCGCTGCCCCATAACAAGAAAACTATGCAGTCCTTTTTTGGGCAAATCAATTTTGTGAGGAAATTTACTCCCGATTTTGTCGAAATCATCAAACCCTTACAAAAGATGATTCAAAAATATGCCTAATTTAAGTGGGATGATGAGAGAAAATATTCTTTCAACAATATCAAAGCTTCCATATCTCGGGCACTGGTGTTGCGAAGCCCAGCTTTCAATAGAGACTTTAACCTTTATACTTTTGCCTCTGACCAATCGTTAGCTGTGGTTTTGAATTAGAAGGATGATGAAAACAATGAATCCCCAGTGTCATTTATGAGTACCAATATTCAAGGAGCTGAGCTCAATTATCCTGCCATATACAAACAGGCCTACGCAGTCTATAAGCCCATAAATCATTTCAGGTCTTACATCCTCAAGAATCACACAAAGGTGATTGTGTCACACCCTGTAGTCGGATCCTTGTTTACCCAACAAGAAATGGGGGAAAGAAGGGGGAACTGGATGTAAGTATTCCAAGAATTTGATCTAGATATAAAACCTACCAAACTAGTAAAAGGACAACGTTTGTGTAAGCTCACAATCGAAGCCCAGGATCAAGCAAATGAAGATTCCAGGTGGAAAAATGAAATGGCACTTTGGTGCAATGAAGTAGCATACATCTCCCCAGGACATGGCTCCTAGTATAAGGATTTAACTTATCTTTTACATCATGAGACTTGTCCTGATAACCTCAACCCTAGGGAAAGGAGATCCCTGAGGTTAAAATCTGCATAGTATCGCCTTATAAATTCGGTGCTCTTCCGGATCAACTATGATGGAGCACTATTGAGATGTCTCGAATGACAAGACACTGATAAAGTGCTAAAATAACTCCACGATGGCCCCGCCGGGGGACATTTTGCAGGAAACACCACCGCTCATAAGATTCTAAGAGCTGGCTATTACTATCCCACCTTGTTCAAAGACGCTCATACCTATGCTAGGAACTGTAAGATTTGTCAAATAAGCACCCAACACACCCTAAAAAAGGTCTATGAATTTTTCTTTTTTGGGTACCACTCAATATTCTACATCGATTGTTTTCACGTCAGTATGAAGTTGATGCCTTCGCTTATCCATTATGTTTAATTAAATATTGCTTGAACATACAAAAAAGAGTCATCTTAATTATGAAATGGACTTAATTACTATTCAAGGAATCATCGAACCAAAATTTTCCCCAATTTGCTTGAGAATTTTGGCATCGATGAAAGTTAAATGTGGAGAAAATTGTTTGGGAAGTCAAGGTAGCCGAGTATCGACCTTCATTGACGTCAGCCGATGAAAGTGTTTCTTTTCTACGAACAACCTCAACAAGGATTTTGCTGAAGATCGATCCATTCATTTTCGACAGAAAGACGCAATAGTAAGCACTGTGCAAATTGGGAAGCGACATCGTCGACCCCCGATACATTTTAGGTGTCGAAGACATTATAATGTGTTAATCCACAAAGAAAAAATTTACATTATTCCCATACCAACCGATATCGACACCTGTTGTATCTAATATTTTATTAGTGTTTTTCGACGCGAGCAAGGTCCCAAGTAAGATCCTTACCCACCAATGATTGGATTTTGTAATTAAATGTTTTTAATGATCTGGGGTCAATAACGCCACATATGCATCAATTGATATTAGAAATTTCACAAAAGGAAACATATCAACAGACCCACAGTGCCACAATGACAGTTACAAGATCTAATAATTTGTGCAATCTAATGATTTATGATAAGAAAACACAGTTAATTTCTGTTTTGCATCCATAAGAAAGAATAATACATTCAAAATACTTCCAATACTTAGTATTAAGGGATCCCTCCAAGTTCAGATCACATACAACTAAGCCACACCGACACTGCGACCAACTGGCCCGGTGGCAGTGAAAAGACAAATATATTTACAACAAAAGAGAAAAAAAAAAGGAATTTTTTTCCAAAGCATCACTCAGGAGAGTTCCAGGCACAAGATATCCCATTATGCCTCCCCCAAATGTAAACCTTTCCCTGGGTTACTACTCACGCCTTACACTATGTTCTCTTCTCCCACCGTCCACTACACCTCGCGCATTTGCACAATTGTATCTTGTGCTTACCAAAGCTGTCTCTGCAGCCGAACCATGCTCCCTATGTGACCCTACAACAATGATATCTCCTGGTATTTTTCCACCAACTGACACCGCAACTCTCTATTTTCTTGGTAAATTTTGGTTATCACAAGTTTAGCCCGCTCTAACTGCTGAGCGAGACTCTCGACGGGAGAACCCGGTGCTTTTTCCTTTCCCTTTTGCCTCCCGCCTCCTCTACCGGTAGTCCCAACTGACTCCGAAAAGTAGGTGAACCTCATAGACTCCTGAACAACTGAACGTACGCTTAGCTCAACCAGGAGGTGGTCTTCATCCCCTTTTTTCGTATCCTTTCTAGGCCTCCCTCTTCTTCATGGTTTCGGCTCCTGAGAAGGCACGATTTCTAGCATACCTCTTTTAGATGCATCTTTTTCTACCTTGAGCTTCATAGGAGATGCTGACACCGTCTCCAAGAAAATTCCTATACCTCCTATCGGGGTTTCAAGTACACGGGAAGCCAATAAGAAAGAGTCCCAGGTGCGTTGGGGCTCAGACCTGGCACTCCGACTACCTCGCAGACTCCATCCCGTGTTGGAGGGAGAACCCATAATGTAACAACATAGGGACTCGGGTGTCTGTAGATCATAAATACTACAGAGGATTCCACCAAGATGAACTCACTAAACCGAAATTACAGAAGTATAGGCTTGGCATATGTGTAAAATTCCCCATAGAACTTCGAGAATTCATAGGGAAACGAAGGAGCGAAACAGAGCATGCCAATGAAACACTCGCACCTCACGATATGATGTTTTGAAGTTCAAATGCACCACAACTTCTCAACGGATGCGATCTAGAACATGTAAAATGCCGTCGATCAGGGTTGCAGGGAATGTACGATACAATCATCCCTATCTCTTTACACTTCCTAGCTTCCATTATGATGAATGATATTTGGCACACTTTGTAATACAGATCCTGGAAGCATTTAATGACTTCCTTATCCGACCTTCTAGGAGTACACATGCACACGCTCCACTCTGACGTCTCATCTCGACCCCAAAGGTCGAAAGGTTACTATGACGGTCCCGATGCTCATGTCCATCGTACTTGATCTTCCACCCTGGCGTGTGTTGGCAAAACTCATTTAAAACAAAAAGGAGCGGCGACATAGACGAAGACATCTCAAGTCATTCAAAGGGAAACGAGATCACATAAGTATTAAATGTTCGGGAATAGTCATCTCCACAGGTACGTATCAAGACATTTTGTTTGTTGATAACTTATATTACATTACTCGATCACTAAATTACCTCAATCCTGATTGCAGGAGAAATTCCCCGATTGCCGAACAAAGAATACTCTGGGATCTCGCCGAATAATTCAAAAGAAACACCAAAGCATCAACCAGAGAAGCAACGTGAAAGGTCAGCCTCTCGAGTTCAGAGCTCCCGATGAATTTATCAACCTGAGTGACATGTTCAAGATACATGCCGAGAAGGACTCGCTATGGAATGAAGAGTACAAAGGTAACCGATGCAAGTACAGGGAAAGTGCAATAGTTCGAAGAACATCCAATCAAAGCCTGAACCATGCTTCAACAATTGAACTTTAGCCTAGCAAAGTACCAAGTGCATGCAGTGGATATCAGAGGAGTATATGCTGCCTCGATGGAGTAGAACAGATTCTCGTGGGCCAATACGTGTGAAGAACTATTTATCAGCTGGTCTAAATATGAGAGAAGCCACCCTTTTCAAGAAGTATCTCGGGTGGACTGATAAAGAAATTGTTGGATGTCTATGCCACATGGTGATTTCTGTTTGGATCGAACTATATTTAGCTGTTAATTACAGTTAAATTTTATATTATAAATAGAGACATCGTCCAATGAACAAGGGTCGATGGTTATTGTAAGAACTCTTTTTTTTGGTTGTTGATAACTATTTTGAGACTGCTATAAATTGGGAAGTCCTTTTGGACCAAAGACAAGCTATTTTCATTAGATATATGTGATTGGAGTTGAAGAAGAATTACTTCCTATCTTGTTCCAAGAATGATGCAATGAATGAGTAAGAGAAATTAATTATGTTGTCAAGTTATCTGGTGCAATGTTTTGATGTTCTTTGCTTTAATGATGAAGATAAAATCGTTGTGTTGTTATGTGATGAATGTTATGGTAGATGAATTATTTTTCTTACCGTGATCTTGATTACATATGTGTTTTCTTTCTGTTAATTAATTTTCTTAGACAATAATTGGATGCTCATTTGGTTAATGTATTAATACTAGGCCCTTTGGCATAGAATCACTGTCTACATGTTTGAGCAACGGGTTATCCCAAGCTCGACCTCTTCCCAATAGTTAAAAATTTATCCTGTTGTTGTCAAGTTGGTTTATACTAGATTTCATCTCTCATACCATCCCACCCAAGAGAAGTACAAAAAAAGAACCGTCTTAACTGAAGGAATAGCCTTCACAAGAAAACATAAAGCCCATCGATAAATCAGCCAGATCGCAAGATCTGGAGAACCATTCCATCTTGAACGCTTCTGAGTCTAATTGGGCCTTGATGGTGGGTTTGGTTCCTGCCATTGAGTCAAGGGATTTAATACCCATAAATAGGTAGTTATCCTATGGAGAGAATAGAAGAATATATATTAGAACTTCAAAATAAGGTTGAAGATGGTTTATATGAATATAGCAATGACCATTATTATATAGACTATAGCTATCTTTCGAATAACACTAAAAAATTTCTTAAGAAGAGTCAAAGGGACATCTTGAAGTTAAGATAAATGCTCAAGGAACAAGAAGAGAGTAATAAGACTCAATTAGAAGAAAAGGAAGAAGAGATCACAAGACTAAGGAATGAAAAGGATGATAAGAAGGTAGATGATGAGATTAACAAAAGTATTGAAACTATTGTCCATGTCAAGACCCAAATTGAAGAAGCCAAAAGGATAGAGGAACTATTGAAGAATCAAATAACTGAAAAGGAAGAGTCATGTAATAAGTTAGAAGTTGAAGTTGTTGATATTAGAAATAAAGTAGAGAATTCAAATAAATTCTTGAATAGCTCACAAATCTTGAATGAGAACTTGGAAAACAAAATATCACCAAATGATAAGGCAGGTCTTGGATACAAGAATGAAGGTACACATGTTGAAGAAAGCACCTCCAATAAGCATGAGGTAAGTCCATCAAAGGATGAAGACAATGTCGCAAATCAACCATCTACACAAGGCAAAGAAAATTTCAAAAGAACAAAGCAAGGAAGACATCAAGAAGCTATCTTTGGGACACCAAAGAAAAGGTATGAAATTATTTTTCATGGGAATTGTTATTCATGTAGTGAATATGGTCACAATTCTTTTGAATGTAGATCTTATGAAAGGAGATATAATGGAAGATTTTATAACACCATAAGGTGTTGGAGATGTGATCAAGTAGGACACATTGTTGTTCACTATAACACCATGATATGTACAACTGTAGTGGATTTGGCCACAAATCCCAGGATTGCTGGAACACAAGAAAAAATTCCATGATGAGGAGTTCACATAGCATGACTAGAAGAAGGAATGAAGTAAGGAATGGAGACATAATTGAAAAGATGGATGCTCAGAGCTCAAGTTATGAGAAGCAGGGACACCTTTAGAAGTGGGTCAAGAAGACTGAGCAACCGAAACAGAATGGAAGCCTTAAGGGAAGCTCTAGTAAGTCATCTACTGAAGCATACACGAGTGAGAGTGGTATCAGTCATATACATACGTAGGTTGACCTTGAATAGGTCGCATACATATGCAAGCTGTTGTGCAACAAACTGCGTATATGTTGTAAAACCTTGGGAAAAATGCAATGCACTTGGGTTGCAGCTTGATGTGATGGTATAACTCTGTGTTGTAGGGTCTGACATGGTTTTTTGCAAGTTTTGACACTGTTTGCTACAGGTTTTCATGATCCTATATTGATTTATGCAAAGTGATGATAAAAATTAATGAAAGGCCATCTTGGATTCATGGCACTAACCCATGCATGTGGATTGATGCATTTTCTGTTAAAGAACAATGTTGGTTATTGTAGTGAAGTTATGGCACCTTGGTTATATGATGATAATACTAGCTAGAGATGTCATTAATCTATTGAAGCATACTATTAGTACATTGGTAGAGGCACCTACTAGAAGTTTTGATTGACACATATTTTATGGTGGAATTGACATACATGTATGATGATTCATCTTGTTGTGGTATTGGTGCATGGTTGTCATACTTGCTTGGTACAAGTAGTGATACATGTTGATGTACATGTTTGGTATATGTTTGTAACATCCCGCTCTGGCGCACTGAGAACACTTATTATTTGAGGACACTTGCTCGCAAGTGATCTGGACCCTTTTTGTTGTTAGACCTTTTATATTTGATTATGATGTGATTGACAGATGACATGATGTGTTACTATTTGATGTAGACGGGTGCTATTGACTCAGTTTTATTGAGTGTGCAGAGTTTTTGACCTTGAGGATGCAGAGGCATCGGTAGATCCCCCTTGGACTCCAGATTGAGTCAGGGAGTGTGATTTTGGGTTGATATGTTTATTATGATGTTTCATTTGATTGATTATTTGATGTTGACATTTCTGACATGATTATCGGTGATGCAGGCTGACGATAGCTTGCCGACTTGACTCACAT
>JASDQU010374513.1:120944-133389 GCA_032191745.1 Picea mariana
TTGGTCAAACCCTAGATTTGACCAGAAATACAAACTTCACGTCTTGACCTTTTGAGAGTACCAAGAGATGCACTGGGCTAGGGTGCACTGATCTATCCAGAGATTAGGTCAATCTCGTCACTTAAGGTGTCTCAAAAAGAGATTTAGGGTTTCTGCAACTGCTTCTGCTGGTAACCCTAGCTGCAGTGCTTTTGGAAACTGCTCCTGTTAGTAACCCTAGCGGTAGTACCTCAACGAGCTCAATATCTAGCAGCTATGTTTCCTTTCATTGTTTTACGATGAATGAAGGGGTGTGGGCCCATAACCTGTTAGAATATAGAAGATGGTGTGCTCATTTTACCATTGACGATACCCTCGTCACCCAACCATAGGCCGAAGCCTCCCTCTGAGCACCTTAACCTTGAATGAGAATTCCTCCGAAAGCAAACCCTAGGCTAGATGGACAAACAAAGGGTAGTGCACCTCTCTCAAGTAATAGCGCAAAACAAAAGACTGATCAAATAGTCCCAAACCCTAGCCAAGAGATATTCAAGCCAAAACTAAGAACTTGCTGCTGCTGCAGCTGCACCAGCTCTTCCTCCAAACCTGCGCACCAGACTACAACTACAATGCGCACCAAACTGCAGAACTACAATTCTGAGATGATGCAAATGAGAACTGGTGCCCTGTATTTATAGTAGTCCTGCCAATTTTGTTGGGGCCGACTTCTCCTTCTGGATATGTGTCTGTTCAATATATTATTATTATTTCTGGTCGACTTCTTCTCTTGGAGGCTAATAGCCTAATATAAATTATCTTCTTGAGCCGACAAGTCTTCTAGGGTTATTGGCCAACTCATTAGGGTTTCTCTTGCTTCCCGGAGTCCTCTATTCTCGTCAGGTTCACACATGGGGGTAAATACCTCCCACAACTACCATAATATTAACATAAAATTCCCCACAGAACTCCAGGAATTTATAGGGAAACGAAGGAGAAAAATAGAGCGTGCCAATGAAACACTTGCACCTCACGATATGATGTTTTGAAGTTCAAACGCACCACAACTGCTCAACGGATGCAATCCAGAACACGTAAAACTCTGCCAATCGGGGTTGCAGGGAATGTATGGTACAATCATACCTATCTCTTTAAACTTCCTAGCTTCCATTATTGATGAATGATATTTGGAACACTTGGTAATACAGATCCTGGAAGCATTTAATGACTTCCTTATCCAGCCTTCTGGGAGTACACACGCACACGCTCCACTCCAACGTCTCATCTTGGCCCCAAAGGTCGAAAGGTTACTATGACGGTCTCAACGCTCATGTCCATCGTACTTGATCTACCACCCTGGCGCGTGTTGGTGAAACTCATTTAAACCAAAAAGGAGCGGTGACATTGATGAAGACATCACAGGTCATTCAAAGGGAAACGAGATCACGTAAGTGTTAAATGTTCGGGACTGGTTAGCTCCACAGGTACGTATCAATCCATTTTGTTTGTTGATAACTTATATTACATTACTCGATCACTAAACTACCTCAATCCCAATTGCAGGAGAAATTCCTCGATTTCTGAACAAAGCTTACTTCGGGATCTCGCTGAAGAATTCAAAAGAAACACCGAAGCATCAACCAGAGAATCAATGTGAAAGGTTAGCCTCCCAAGTTCGACGCTCTCGATGAATTTATCAACCTGAGCGACGTGTTTAAGATACATGCTGAGAAAGACTTGCTATGGACCGAAGAGTGCACAAAGGTAACTGATGCAAGGCCAGGGCAAGTGCAACAGTTTGCAGAACATCTAATCAAATCCCAAACCATGCTTCAACAATTGAAATCCATCCTAGCAAAGTACTGAGCGCATGTAGTGGATATCAGAGGAGTATATGCTACCCCTATGGAGCAACACATATTCCCGTGGGCTAATACGTGTGAAGAACTATTTATCAGTTGGTCTGAATATGAGAGAAGCCACCCTTTTCAAGAAGTATTTCGGGTGGACCGATAAAGAAATTGTTAGATGTCTATGCCACATGGAATTTTTTTTTTTTGGCTCGAACTATATTTAGCCGTTAATTACAGTTAAATTTTATATTATAAATAGAGACATCGTCCAATGAACAAGGGTCAATGGTTATTGTTGTAAGAATTCTTTTTTTTGGTTGTTGATAACTATTTTGAGACTTCTATAAACTGGGAAGTCCTTTTGGACCAAAGACAAGATATTTTCATCAGATGTATGTGATTGGAGTTGGAGAAGAATTAATTCCTATCATGTTCCAAGAATGATGCAGTAAATGAGTAAGAGCAATTAATTCTGTTGTCAAGTTATCTGGTGAAATGTTTTGATGTTCTTTTCTTTATGATGAAGATAAAATTGTTGTGTTGTTATGGTAGATGAATTATTTTGCTTACCTTGATCTTTATTACATATGTGTTTTCTTTCTGTTAATTAGTTTTCTCAGACATTAATTGTATGCTCATTTGGTTAATGTATTAATACTAGGCCCTTTGGCATAGAATCACTATTTGCATGTTTGAGCAGCGAGTTAATTCAAGCTCGACCTCTTCCCAATAGTTAAAACTTTGTCCTATTATTGTCAAGTTGGTTTATACTGGCTTGCATCTCTCATACCAACCCCACCCAAGATAAGTAAACAAAAAGAACCGTCTTAACTGAAGGAATATCCTTCACAAGAAAACATAAAGCCCATCGATAAATTGACCAGATCACAAGATCTGGAGAACCATTCCATATTAAACGCTGCAGAGTCTAATTGGGCCTCGGTGGTGGGTTTGGTTCCTGCTGTTGAGTCAAAGGATTTAAGACCCATCAACAGAAATGGCGCTAGAAGGAGGGCCTGAGAATGAATGGCTGAGTATATAATTTATACAATATTTCGAAAAGCCTACAGATTCGTAACAGTCCACACTTATCGAGTACTCCCGAAGCGAGTAACTCACCCCAGCCTAAGGAAGAACCTTTTCACCTTGAAATACCTTACGCCCTTCCTCATGAGGAAGTGAATCAGTTCCAAAGAATCACTAGAGCCTATGCCCAACAAATCGATGCGTTGTCCTTATCTCATATCCTTCCTCGAAGAAAAAAACAAAGCAGACCAATGGTTAGTACTTATGAAGAAGTTTTTGTACACTCCGTAGAAGACTTGATAGATTTCGTGATTACAAAAATCGAAGAACCTCTTGATCTTATACCCGAAATGCCAGCCGAAAATATCTCTGAGCCAAACGATTTTTCAGAAGAAGAGGAGCTCAACTCAGATTCCGAAGATATGGAAGGTAATAATGATCATGGGGAGGAGAGGGAAATCCCACTCCAAGAAAACAAACCTTGGTTGGTCGGAGACATCGTGGCCGTCCCCGGGCGAGTACATAATCTTCCCGGACACCCGAAAAAGCTGCTCCCCAAGTATGCTCCCGAGACTTCAGGTTTACCTGAAGATCATATCAAGAAATTCATACTTGCAATTAGGATGATGAACGTTCAACATGAAGACATAGTCTGCAGAATTTTTCCCTACACATTTGAAAATTCAGCTTCTACGTGGTATTTTAATTTTCTAGTAGGATCTATAACCAGCTGGACTAAGTTCCAAAAATATTTTTTAGACAAATTTGCGGAAGAAAATAGTACAGGAGCCCTGATGGATGAGTTGTTCGCAGCCACCATGACCACAAAAGAGAGGTTCAAAGATTTCAATCAAAGATTCATGAACATTTTAAACAAATTCTATCCCACGATGAAACCAACTTGAGAATTGCAAATCAAGGTTTATGCCAATGCGCTTCTGGCTTCTATTTCTATGTTTGTGAAAAGCGCCGCTAAGAAAACCCTTGCGGAAAATTTTGAAGAAGCCAAGATGATAGAGTTCCAGATGAAAGGATGTAAGGAAGTCTAGGCTTCTTTATTGAAAAGAGAGACCCAACCCCCTCCTAGGAGAAGACTCCTTTTAACTAGACCATCGGGGAAATCAGCCGAGCAAACTCCCGAAAAAGGTAATGGGGATATAGAGGATCTACAACGCATGGTTAATAAATTATAAAATGAGATTATAGAAATGAAGAGAAGCGTAGGGGAGGGAAACCTAGGCTAAAGTCTCTATAAGCCTTTATTTAAAAGAAACCTGCCGTTCAAAGAAATTGAACCTCCCCCAACTAACTTAAATATTGATCTAGGGAACATTGCGTCTGATTCTTTCTGCACATATCACCAGGAAAACCACTCCAAAAGAAACTACCCCCAATGGGTACACACCATGAATTTGATGGCCAATTGATTCCTAGATATAGACTCCCTAACTGAACAACCAAGTAGTTCATCTATCAATAGTGCCGATTAGGAAGAGATTGATCCACCATGGGACATGACCATGCTGATATGGGATCCTGACCTGATCATGCCTTCCAACGACCTGTTTGAGTCCCAGGAATGACCTGCGGAAGTCTCGACGATACAAAAATGTAGTAAGGGTCCGCCTGGATCGAAAGATGCCGACACTGCCCTGGTCTCGAGGAGTAAGGAAACTCTTGATCCCCTGATAATGCCCTCTACTTTTGAAAAGAAGCCTATAAGCATTCACACTTGGGAATCACCCAAATTATATTATAACATGGTCGAAGATTTGAAAAATTTAAGAGCCAACATATCCGTTATGGACATGTGTAGGATTCCCCAATAGAAAGACTTTCTGCTGCAGACTCCGAGCTCCGTAGGAAACCCAGTGGCGACAAGCGATCTGGAAAAAAATATGTCTTCCACCGATCTGGTGAGAAATCCGACTGTGAACACCTATTTGAGAGATAAAAGGGAAAATCCCTTTGTTCCACCTTTCCTCCTAACATTTGAAGTCTTCAACAAGAACCTTCACAATTGCTTGGTAGATTCTGGGGCATCCTCCAACGTGATGCCCTTGGCCATTTGTAATAAATTAGGTGTTTTCCCTCTCAAAAGTGATAAGCATGTCATACAATTAGATAGAACCCAAGTCAAGGTCATGGGAGAACACAAATATTTGATGATCAAGATAGCGACATCATTGTAGTAGATATCCCAAAGGCATATGGGCTATTGCTGAGCTGAGATTGGTCTGAAAATCTCAATGGATATTTTAGTATAGATTGGGAACACCTTTGGCTACCATTGAAGGGATACACCAACATGATCAGGATCTATAGGGAGAAATATCTGAAGCATAGGGTCACTGATCTAGAAACCCTGAACGAACCTGCATCCATGGACTTTCCTGTGTTGGGTAATTATTCCTGTGATTCCCATTTCGGGAACTTTTCTCCTCTCCTTTCTAATGTTCCATTTACCCAAAAATCTAAAATGATTTTCCAAGAAGAATCACCGATGCCGACGGGAAACTCTCTCTTTTGTGAAGACTCCGCGCTAGGACTTGTGGGAGAAAAAATCGGAGAACAAAAACTTAAAGAGGAAAGAGAAAGGAGCGATTGTTGTTCACCCATTTGGACCCTCTATTTTGATGGATCTAAATCACAAGAAGGGTCAGGAGCAGGGTGCATCCTCATCGACCATAAAGGTAAAAATCATTTCCTGTCCTGTAGACTAGAATTCGAATGTACCAACAACACTGTTGAGTATGAAGCTCTAGTACAAGGGTTAAAGAAAGCCATAGATTTAGATGTCAAAGAATTGAAATTTTTTGGAGACTCTGAAATTATTGTTAGACAAGTAAGGAATACTATACACTCCAATTCGCCTCATCTTAAGAAATACGAGTAGGAGGTGCATAGGTTAATAGAGCGCTTTGAGGCTTTCAATATCACGATGATTCCTAGGGAAAAGAATATTCTTACAGACTCCTTAGCCATGACCGCTTCCAGACTATCACTTGTAGAGGATTATGAAGCCTCCCAATTTACTGTAGAACAACTCTACATACCATCAGTACCTAATAACATTTATAATTGGAAAGTCTTTGAGGGAGATGAACAGATCATAAACTTCTTAACCAACCAAGACAATTTCAAATATCTCTCTATTGATGATGAAGAGTTCCAAGAGAAATCAACAGGAACTGATCTTCAAACAGAACCGAAGTTTCACACAATCTCGAGGGGGGCATCTAATCTAGAGAATCTGCTTGATCTGAAGAAACGATTTAAAGGACCAAAAAATGCAAAGACTGGTAGCTCTTTCCCCCTCCATGAAACTGTAAATCTTGGAACCCCAGAGAACCCGAAGAATGTGAACCTCGACAAAACCATATCTAAGGAAGAGAGGAAATCCCACCTCAAATTATTTAGACAATATCAGGACATCTTCGCATGGTCCTATAAGGATTTGAAAATGTATGACACCCACATTATTCAACACACCATCTTGTTGAAACCCGAAATAAAACCTTTCCAGCAAAAGTTTTGAAAGTATCATCCATCCCTGGAACCTCTCATGTATCAGGAGTTAAGGAAGATTTTAGATGCGAAGATAATTTTCCAAGTTAGGCATTCTGCCTGGGTAGAAAATCTTGTTCCGGTGAGGAAAAATTTGAGAGAAATCCGATTATGCATGGATTTCCAGAACCTCAATAGAGCTTCCAAAAAGGAAAATTATTCTATCCCGCCGATGGAACAACTCTTGCAGACCATGTCAGGATCAAATATTTTCTCCCTACTAGACAGTTTCTCAGGCTACAACCAAGTATTGGTTGCAGAAAAAAGATCGTTTAAAAACCACCTTCCGAACCAAATGGGGAACCTTTGCTTATAAACACATGTCTTTCAGGTTAATCAATGCAGGAGCAACCTTAAAAAGGGCCATGGACGTATCTTTCTAAAGACTTATCAATAGGTGTGTGGTAGTTTATTTAGATGACGTAACAGTGTATTTGAAGAATACAGAAGAACACATCCAACACTTAACTCAGATTTTCAAAAGGTGTCGGAAATACGGTATATCTCTGAACCCCAAGAAAACTATCTTTGGTGTCGATGAAGGTAAGTTGTTAGGTCACATTATATCTCAAGCCGGGATTCACATAGACCTCAAAAGGATTAAATCCATAGCTCAACTTTCACTGCCCCATAACAAGAAAACTATGCAGTCCTTTTTCGGGAAAATCAATTTTGTGAGGAAATTTACTCCCGATTTTGCCGAAATCATCAAAACCTTACAAAAGATGATTCAAAAAGATGCCTAATTTAAGTGGGATGATGAGAGAAAATATTCTTTCAACAATATCAAAGCTTCCATATCCCAGGCACCGGTGTTGCGAAGCCCCGATTTCAATAGAGACTTTAACCTTTATACTTTTGCCTCTGACCAATCGTTAGCTGTGGTTTTGAGTCAGAAGGATGATGAAAACAATGAATCCCCAATGTCATTTATGAGTACCAATCTTCAAGGATCTGACCTCAATTATCCTTCCATATACAAACAGGCCTACACAGTCTATAAGCCCGTAAATCATTTCAGGTCTTACATCCTCAAGAATCACACAAAGGTGATTGTGTCACACCCTGCAGTCGGATCCTTGTTTACCCAACAAGAAATGGGGGAAAGAAGGGGGAACTGGATGGAAGTATTCCAGGAATTTGATCTAGATATAAAACCTACCAAACTAGTAAAAGGACAAGGTTTGTGTAAGCTCACAATCGAAGCCCAGGATCAAGCAAATGAAGATCCCAGGTGGGAAAATGAAATGGCACTTTGGTGCAACAAAGTAGCATACATATCCCTAGGAAATGGCTCCTGGTATAAGGATTTAACTTATCTTTTACATCACAAGACTTGTCCTGATAACCTCAACCCTAGGGAAAGGAGAGCCCTGAGGTTAAAATCTGCACAGTATCGCCTTATAAATTCGGTGCTCTTCCAGATCAACTATGATGGAGTACTATTGAGATGTCTCAAACGAGAAGACACTGATAAAGTGCTAAAAGAACTCCACGATGGCCCCACCGGGGGACATTTTGCAGGAAACACCACTGCTCATAAGATTATGAGAGCTGGCTATTACTGGCCCACCTTGTTCAAAGATGCTCATACCTATGCTAGGAACTGTAAGATTTGTCAAATAAGCACCCAACACAACCTAAAAAAGGTCTATGAATTTTTCTTTTTTGGGTACCACTCAATATTCTGCATCGATTGTTTTCACGTCAGTATGAAATTGATGCCTTCGCGTATCCGTTATTTTTAATTAAATATTTCTTGAACATACAACAAAGAGTCATCTTAATTATGAAATGGACTTAATTACTATTCAAGGAATCATCGAACCAAAATTTTCCCCGATTTGCTTGAGAATTTTGGCATCGGTGAAAGTTAAAGGTGGAGAAAACTGTTTGGGAAGTCAAGGTAGCCGAGTATCGACCTTCATAGGCGTTGACCGATGAAAGCATTTGTTTGCTATGAACAACCTCAACAAGGATTTTGCTGAAGACTGATCCATTCGGTTTCGACAGAAAGACGTAATAGTAAGCACCCCGCAAATTGGGAAGCGACATCGCTGACCCCCAATACATTTTAGGTGTCGAAGACATTATAATGTGTTAATCCACAAAGAAAAACTTTACATTATTCCCGTACCAACCGATATCGACACCTGTAGTATCTAATATTTTATTAGTGTTTTTCGACGCGAGCAAGGTCCCAAGTAAGATCCTTACCCACCAATGATTGGATTTTTTAATTAAATGTTTCTAATGATCCAGGGTCAATAATGCCACATAAGCATCAATTGATATTAGAAATTTTACAAAAGGAAACGTATCAACAGATCCATAGTGCCACAATGACAGTTACAAGATCTAATAATTTGTGCAATCTAATGATTTATGATAAGAAAACATAGTTAATTTCTATTTTGCATCTATAAGAAAGAATAATACATTCAAAATACTTCCAATACTTAGTATTAAGGGCTCCCTCCAACTTCAGATCGCATACAACTAAGCCACACCGACACTGCGACCAACTGGCCCGGTGGCAGTGAAAAGACAAATATCTTTACAACAAAAGAGAAAAAAAAAAGGAATTTTTGTCCAAAGCATCACTCAGGAGAGTTCTAGGCACAAGATAGCCCATTATGCCTCCCCCAAACGCAAACCTTTCCCTGGGTTACTACTCACGTCTTGCACTATGTTCTCTTCTCCCACCGTTCGCTACACCTCGCGCATTTGCACAATTGTATCTTGTGCTTCCCGAAGCCGTCTCTATAGCCAAACCATGCTCCCTACGAAACCCTATGAAAATGATATCTCCTGGTATTTTGCCACCAAATGACACCGCAACTCTCTGTTTTCTTGGTAAATTTTGGTTATCACAAGTTTAGCCCGCTCTAACTACTGAACGGGACTCTCGATGGGAGAACCCAGTGCTTTTTCCTTTCCCTTTCGCCTCCCGCCTCCTCTACCGGTAGTCCCAACTGACTCCGATCAACAGGTGAACCTCATAGACTCCTGAACAACTGAACGTATGCTTAGCTGAGCCAGGAGGCTGTCTTCATCCCCTTTTTTTGTATCCTTTCTAGGCCTCCCTCTTCTTCACGGTTTCGGCTCCTGAGAAGGCACGATTTCTAGCATACCTCTTTTAGATGCATCTTTTTCTACCTTGAGCTTCATAGGAGATGCTGACACCATCTCCAAGAAAACTCCTATACCTCCTATTGGGGTTTCAAGTACACAAGAAGCCAATAAGAAAGAGTCCCAGGTGCGTTGGGGCTCAGACCTGGCACTCCGGCTACCTCGCAGACCCCGTCCCGTGTTGGAGAGAGAACCCATAATGTAACATCATAGGGACTTGAGTGTATGTATATGATAAAGACTACAGAGGATTCCACCAAGATGAACTCACTAAACTGAAATTACAGAAGTATAGGCTTGGCATATGTGTAAAATTCCCCATAGAACTCCGAGAATTCATAGGGAAATGAAGGAGCGAAATGGAGCATGCCAATGAAACAATCGCACCTCACGATATGATGTTTTGAAGTTCAAATGCGCCACAATTGCTCAATGGATGCTATCCATAACATGTAAAATGCTGTCGATCAGGGTTGCAGGGAATGTACGGTACAATCATCCCTATCTCTTTAAACTTCCTAGCTTCCATTATTGATGAATGATATTTGGCACACTTGGTAATACAGATCTTGGAAGCATTTAATGACTTCCTTATCCGACCTTCTAGGAGTACACTTGCACACGCTCCACTCTGACGTCTCATCTCGGCCCCAAAGGTCGAAAGGTTACTATGACGGTCCCAATGCTCATGTCCATCGTACTTGATATTCCACCCTGGCGTGTGTTGGAAAAACTAATTTAAAACAAAAAGGAGCGGTGACATAGACGAAGACATCTCAGGTCATTCAAAGGGAAACGAGATCACATAAGTATTAAATGTTCGGGACTAGTCATCTCCACAGGTACGTATCAAGCCATTTTGTTTGTTGATAACTTATATTACATTACTCGATCACTAAATTACCTCAATCCTGATTGCAGGAGAAATTCCCCGATTGTCGAACAAAGATTACTCTGGGATCTCGTCGAATAATTCAAAAGAAACACCAAAGAATCAACCAGAGAAGCAACGCGAAAGGTTAGCCTCCCGAGTTCAGCACTCCCGATGAATTTATCAACCTGAGCGACGTGTTCAAGATACATGCCGAGAAGGACTCGCTATGGAACGAAGAGTGCACAAAGGTAACCGATGCAAGGACAGGGAAAGTGAAATAGTTCGCAGAACATCCAATCAAATCCTAAACCATGCTTCAGCAATTGAACTTTAGCCTAGCAAAGTACCAAGTGCATGCAGTGGATATCATAGGAGTATATGATGCCTCTATGGAGCAGAACAGATTCTTGTGGGCAAATACGTGTGAAGAACTATTTATCAGCTGGTCTAAATATGCGAGAAGCCACCCTTTTCAAGAAGTATCTGGGGTGGACTGATAAATAAATTGTTGGATGTCTATGCCACAAGGTGATTTTTGTTTGGCTCGAACTATATTTAGGCATTAATTACAGTTAAATTTTATATTATAAATAGAGACATCGTCCAATGAACAAGGGTCGATGGTTATTGTAAGAACTCTTTTTTTTGGTTGTTGATAACTATTTTGAGACTGCTATAAATTGGGAAGTCCTTCTGGACCAAAGACAAGCTATTTTCATTAGATATATGTGATTGGAGTTGAAGAAGAATTACTTCCTATCTTGTTCCAAGAATAATGCAGTGAATGAGTAAGAGCAATTAATTATGTTGTCAAGTTATCTGGTGCAATGTTTTGATGTTCTTTGCTTTAATGATGAAGATAAAATCGTTGTGTTGTTATGTGATGAATGTTATGGTAGATGAATTGTTTTTCTTACCATGATCTTGATTACATATGTGTTTTCTTTCTGTTAATTAGTTTTCTCAGACAGTAATTGGATGCTCATTTGGTTAATGTATTAATACTAGGCCCTTTGGCATAGAATCATTGTCTGCATGTTTGAACAACGGGTTATCCCAAGCTCGACCTCTTCCCAATAGTTAAAAATTTATCCTGTTATTGTCAAGTTGGTTTATACTAGATTTCATCTCTCATACCAGCCCACCCAAGAGAAGTACAAAAAAGAACCGTCTTAACTGAAGGAATAGCCTTCACAAGAAAACATAAATCCCATCGATAAATCAGCCAGATCGCAAGATCTGGAGAACCATTCCATCTTGAACGCTTCTGAGTCTAATTGGGCCTTGATGGTGGGTTTGGTTTCTGCCATTGAGTCAAGGGATTTAATACCCATCAATAGGTAGTTATCCTATGGAGAGAATAGAAGAAAATATATTAGAACTTTAAAATAAGGTTGAAGATGGTTTATATGAATATAGCAATGACCATTATTATATAGACTATAGCTATCTTTCAAATAACACTAAAAAATTTCTTAAGAAGAGTCAAAGGGAAATCTTGAAGTTAAGATAAATGCTCAAGGAACAAGAAGAGAGTAGTAAGACTCAATTAGAAGAAAAGGAAGAAGAGATCACAAGACTAAGGAATGAAAAGGATGATAAGAAGGTAGATGATGAGATTAACAAAAGTCTTGAAACTATTGTCCATCTCAAGACCCAAATTGAAAAATCCAAAATGATAGAGGAACTATTGAAGAATCAAATCACTGAAAAGGAAGAGTCATGTAATAAGTTAGAAGATGAATTTGTTGATATTAGAAATAAAGTAGAGAATTCAAATAAATTCTTGAATAGCAAACAAATCTTGAATGAGAACTTGGAAAACCAAAGATCACCAAATGATAAATCAGCTCTTGGATACAAGAATGAAGCTACACATGTTGAAGCAAGCACCTCAAATAAGCATGAGGTAAGTCCATCAAAGGATGAAGACAATGTCGCAAATCAACCATCTACACAAGGCAAATAAAATTTCAAAAGAACAAAGCAAGGAAGACATCAAGAAGCTATCTTTGGG
>JASDQU010374514.1:6774-18099 GCA_032191745.1 Picea mariana
CATGTTACTGAATTATTTTTTGAGGACACTTGCATGCAAGTGATCCAGTTTTAGTATATGGTTGTTTGTTTCGCTTATGGATTCTTATGATGATGTTGATGGATTATGATGTTATGTTATTTGATATCTATGTATTGACACATTCTATTGAATAGTTTCCCTTGAGTGTGTAGGATATTTGATAGATTGAGGATGTCGATGGAATCAATGGACCTCTTTGGACTCCGAATTGAGTCAGGGAGTGGATTGTATTGGTTTGAGTATTTCATTTATGCATATGTGACATATGATCAAGTATATTATTATGTTGTTTATGAATCATTGATAATGTTTCATTGATGGATGCAGAATAAAGATTTCTTTCTAATCTGACTCACATAAGGAGTAAAGGGGCCATGCACAACAACCAGATATTGAGGGAGAGGTGTGGAAGAATCCATATCAAAACCTACTAACACTCCCTTCATGGCTCGAATTGTAGGTTAACTATTACCTAGTTCAAGAGATCCATGATGTCATGAGGGAAAACTGAGACAGTCGCTCACGAATATTTCTAAGGAGTGCACAATAAGGCAGGGTCCTTATTTCTTAGAATCCCTTAGTCTCTCACAAGTTCCCATGAATGGAGTATTGACTCCAAGGGTTGGAAAACTACCAAAACCAGCCAAAGGTAAGTGACATCCTTGGAGAATAGAGTGCATCTTTAAGGGAACGTCGCGTAATTAAAATTTGAATCAAAGGTGAGTGGCACCCTTGGAGCACATAGTATATCTTGAAGGGAACATCATGGTATTTAAAAAGGTGAGTCAATTAATCTAGGTGGCCTAGAAAACTTTGAGCGAATGTTAAACCTTGTAAAATCTTCGGCACTGCGGAATTAATTAATTGATTAATCAATTAATTAAAGACTCAATTTATTAATCATAATCCCTAATGGTCTAAGTTTTTTAAAATAAAAATTTAACTAAGCCTAAGTCTAAGTTAATGAGAGGAAAAAAACTAATTTTATAAATTAAATAATGAGGGGATGGAATAAATCAATTTAAGAAATCAATGAGAATAAAATAATTCTAAAGAGTGATTTAATACACATTGTGCAAGAAATTACTAAATTTCAATTTAAGGTAAAATTGGAATAAATCTAAAGGAAGGGGCATGCATAGAAAGGAATCTAGAGTCTAGTTAACAATAACCTAACTAGGAGATGTTTCCTATTTTAACTCAACTCCATTTTAGAAAGGTGTTAGTCATTAATTAGAAATAAATGGAATAAAGGGAAAATTAGTGTTATAACCCTAAATTTATCTACATGTGTATACCTGGCCTTTGGCCCTCTTACTTTCATTTTTTGTCAAGCCATCATTGTGTTGCTCTTATTCAAAACCCATTTTTTGAAGATGTATACACCTTGCAACAATACTGCCCATGTACATATGCCTGCTGCACCACTACAACCTGCTACGTACCCATGTTGCACCACTACAACCCACATATACTTGCAAAAATTGCAAAAAATAAAGAGTTACAAGGAATTCGTCAAGATTACAGACTATTTGGTAGTTTCCCAACTAATTCACCACCTTTATCCTATCACCCAATCGAATAACCATCCTTTTGTCATAGAAAAGGAGGTGTTGGGGTCTCATTCCACGTCTAGATATAAGAAAAGTGAAACTCTTCCTGTTTCACATCCCCTCCTTGCCCCAAGTAATTGCAGCCCTTTTGTGAGAATTTCCTTCGAATTCCCCAATTTTCCCTTCTTTCTCCATCAGAACCCATTCACTTCCCAAGAAGAGATCCAAAGGTTGAGAGGAGAAGCCATGCATAGGTTCAATTGGATCTTGGTGAAGAGGATTCCAAACCGGGTTCATAGAGTAGTAGCCGACTTTGGTTGTAAAAAGTATAATCATTGAATTATCAATAAAATAAGTACTTTTCCTGTCCCAAATCATGGTGTATTGAATGTTTTTAATGGTTTATGTTTTAATATTCTAACACCTAACCTTGATTTGTATATGAATTGCATGCTTGTATCTTTTTGTTTGTCTTTCTTTGAATGCAGGCCAGCCTTTCGAGGAACTGTACAGTCAACAAATCTTTCAAGAGCAAGAGGATCATCATCAGACGCGAAGTAGAGGTATAGTTACCCGATCCTTCTCATCTTTGCTTTTCTTGTATGAGTCTTGGTTATGTTTGGGGTAGTTAGAGAATTAGTTGAATTTTACATGGTTGTGATCTTCCTACATTCTGAACCCTAGTATAGTCTTAAGGGGGGTTTTCCCGCTAGTAGAAATGGCGACCATATTGGGGAAGCCTCTAGGGTTTAGGGGATTTTTTGGGTGTTTGATTGGTTTTTGTACCTTCCAAGTTTCTGTTAATTCTGTTGAGTCTTTTAATGGATTATGGTCACCTTTTGGTGCCTTACTAGGTCTCCCTGCCTTGTCAGTCAATCAGTTTTATTTCTTTTTAAAGGAATTACAAAGGTTTACGGGCCCTACAGTGGGTTAGTCGGTGTACATATCTGCCGTTATAGTAAAGAACCCATGTACATATGTAGGTTGCTGAAACAATAATAACATACTTGGTTCAAGAAGTTGTTTTTGAAAAAGAGGAAACCAACCTATTTCCTAATTGAGGTTTTACTTCTCAAGGTTTCTTGACAAAGTTTAGTGTCTCTCTTTTTATAGTCATAGCTTGGGTTAGATGTCAGTTTGCTTGTCTTTTTGAAGTTTTCTTTTGTTTACTTCTGAAAGGGTTTTAGGCAAGTCTTTGAATTTTTTGATTAGCCTGTTTGGTGTCTTTAATGACTCCCTGTGATCCACAGTGGGCCAAAGTTCAGTTTCATTCTTGTCTTCTATTTCTTTTTCTCCCTTTCATTTTCTTTGAAGAAAAGAGAAAAAATGATTTATTTCAAGTTTTTCCTTTTTGAAGCATTTAAAAAATATATATATATATTTTTCATTCTTAGTTTGGTAAAGTAGTTGGAGTTAGTTATTTTACTTGATAGGAAAAAGAGTTCATCTTTTAAGTTCTTTACTGATTTCTTAGAACTTAAGTACCTCGTAGTCGAGCGAAATTCCGTTTAAGGTCTTCTTTTTAGAGATCTTGAAAAACATTAGTTATGAAAAAGTTGGTTACAAAGAGCTAGTTGTGAATCTTTATTTTTCACTAGAAGTAATTTTTCTTTCATAGTTTCGTTTATTTCTCCTCTTTTCGTCTCTCATAAACATCACTATTTTCATTGCCATATCCTTTGAGTTAAAGCAAGCCATTTAGAATGAATGCTAAATTTAAAATTAATTTGAATTATATGTTTGTTGGGTAAATCAACTAATTTAGGGTTAGAGCTTTGAATTAGGTTGGAGAGGAAACTCCTCAAGTCTTTCAAACAAACATTGGAGTAAGAGTTAGGGAGTGTAAAATTGTAGTGACGTGAAATTTATATGGGACCCCCCTCTAACACAAGGTCTAAACACGAGGTCGTGTGAGGAAAGGAAGCGAATATAATCCCCCCAAAGCCAAACTAAACGTACTAGGGAATACATATTGAGGATTTTTCATGGGATAATATCGCTCACATTTTCCTATGGAGCTTCGTGGACCTCAAATACATTTGCAATCTTTAGTTTTCTTTAGGACCATTTTCTTTTGATACCCTTGGTAGGTTTTAGATTTCTTATCCTACTCATTTTTGTCCACCCAAATGTCGGCTGTACCCGCCTAGTGACTGTTTGTGAGATGGGAACTTACTTTCCTTTATTCTAGGGACTTACATAGGTGACTACGGGGGTATACAACAGTACCTAGGGAAGACATCGGGTCATACTTTGCATAGTATACCAGGAGGGTTCTTCTATGTTCGAGTTGAACATGCACCAGTAAGTTTCTTTAATGTTGGCTAGTGTAATTTTTCTTCCAACTAGATAGTGGTTTTCTTGGTTTATCTTATAGGTATTTTTCTAGTGTATGTTTGGTTCTAAACGTTAGTTAAATTCATACTATGTCGTTGATATTTTGACAAAGTGGAAGATCAATAGCTCTATTGGTTGTGAAGGCTTTAGGGCCTGCCACTGGTTGCATTAGAGCCAATGCTTCCACTGTTACGGAAAAGACTTAACCAACAAGGGTCATACGAAGTGATTGGGCCACAAGAAATTGTTCCCAAGCCATCTCTGAGAGGAGATTACTTGAATTTGAAGGAACCTACTATTTATGAACTTGGAGCATAATCTCTCAAGTCATCCAACCCTTCGATCACTGAATTATCGACACCAATATTGGTACAAGTTTTCCCTCCGAGGGTAACACCTTACGAGTGTCAGATAGTCTTACAAGAAGCTATGGAAGAAAATGTTTCTACTTCATCCGAGAGTCTTGATACTCCCGTTTCGGCTACCACCATGGAGGGCACGTTGCCTCCTAACCCACCTTTGTCAGTCTGGAACATGGTGGTCTCGACCCCCTCTACCTCAGGAAGTTGTCTGATACCTTCATTGGTGGTGACCATTTCTTCGTTCATGCATAGTGCGATGTGCCCTCCATTTTCATATGGGATTCTTGGTACTAATTCGAACTCCGTCCTCACCTACTCCGATATACAAACCATGGTTATAGGGGAAGGGAGCTCAAACTCTCTGATGCAAGGGTCTCTGGGGGGAACCTTATTCCCATTTAACGTTATCCCTTATAGTGGGGGTCATATACCTCCTCCATCCCCCTCACTCAGTGGTGCTTTCCACAAACCCATCGAGTCGAATATGAACTACAACTTGTTTGGAGTATGTAGTCTAGGACCTTCATCTTACACCACACTAGTGGGATCCATGTCATTTTCTTTGTTTTAAATGTTTGGTAACAATTTTTTTTTCAGCTACCATATCGAGCGGGGGAACCCTGGATTTGGACAACAAAATCCTGTGCAGGGTACTATTCCTACACAGGTGGAAAGTATAGGAGTTTTCTCCTCACAAGGACTTTGGAATCCTTGGTAGGGATAAGTTACCTCACAAGGGATTTCAGTCAGGGGAAACCCTTTCCATGGCCAATGGAACCCTAGGCAAAGCTCAATACCCATGCTCATTGGATTGGCTAGGGGTAACCCCTTCCAGAATATTTGGAACACAATGCAGGGAGAAATCCCTGCCCAACCCTCATCGTCCAATTACAGGAATCATTCGATTATATCACAACAACCAAAATATTTTGTACGCTCCTCAAGGCCATGGTGTCTACCATAACCCTAGCCAACAACCCAACTTTTCCTAGCAACCTGGTGCTAGTCAAACTCCAAGCCCCCATTTTCTTGTACATAGTGCCCAACCCAAACTATCATTTATGCCAACATTACATATGCCATAATTGTCAAGGTTTCTTAACAACCCAATTTTTCATGATCCGCGTTGGCTGCCCATGATGACTAAGTTTCCCTTGGATATTTTGAAATTCAAAGGCAATCTTGGCAAAGATCAGGGTGATCACGTGACAACTTTCCACCTATGGTTCTCATCAAACTCACTGCGAGATGACTCTGTATAGTTCTGCCTGTTTCAATGCACTCTTATCAGGGGTGAAACGAAATGGTACATCAAGATCGACTGCTTAATATATTCTTACTTTAGCAATTTGGTGATGGTTTTCCTAAACCATTTCCAACTACCCATGAGATACGATGCTGACACCGAATTGTTGGCCAACTTTGAGCAGACTAAGACCGATCATATCTCATATCTCATCGGAGAATGGAAGCATTGGAAGAGTTTGATTAAGGTATAGGTCCCACCATATTTCTTGCTGTATTGGTTCCTAAATTTTTTGGTACCATTTTTGTCCAAGGAGGTTGCAACTTCGGGAGTGTTTTTAGAGAAGGAGGTGATCCAAAAACATCTTTTAAATGACTATGGTTGAGTTATGAAGCATGTTTAGATTAACGAATTAGGAATTTTAATGAAAGAGAAAAATTTATAGAATAATTATGACAGCCATATAAACATGTACACAACTGAAATGAAGCATAAAACAACAACAAACCATAATACCAATCTGATAACAGAGTTCAACAATGTTGCCTACGTCTCCTGGCTATTGTCTCAGTGGATGAGGCTTTCTTATTTATGTTCAAACATCAATAAGTACATCAAAAAAGTTCCAAAAGGTTACAAAAATATTATGTTCTTTCTCTCCCAAATCTTAAGAACCCAACAGAAGAAACAACACTCGAATCGGATGACTAGATCTCCCAGAAATGGCCCGCAAAGGTGCGCTCCTCAAAAGCTTCCCTACATAAAAATGGCTCTGGCTTGGAAAATTTTTAGCATAAACCTGCTATGAATCTCCTCCCGTAGACTCAATAAGGCATGTTTTATATATCCCAACTTCCCCATAATATATGGCCTCAAAAAGGACCCAATATCCCCCAATATTGGCCAAAACTCTTCAATAACAGGCCTAATATAGGCCAAACTATAGGAAAAAAGATCCACCTATGTAACAAAATCAAAATTATCCCAATAGGGCCTAAGAACACACTCCAAATAGGGTCACATGGAATATCAATGGCCAAGCACCAACCCCTAAGGGCTGTGTGTTGGTCCTTAGCCCGTAGTCATAGGTCACACGACAAACATTGATAGAACCACGCCCTATATATGCACCCAAACCATGGTTACCACCCTGAATATATGGTGGGAAGGTTCTTAACATTCACACACTTGATATGGAGTGTATATCAACAATAGTGGACCACCCCCTCAAAACTATGGTTATATGTATCCATAAGCCCACGGGCTGGGACTAGGCCCCAACCCCCTTCCGCCTTCGATTTGACATATATTGCACTTTATATAATATAAAGGTGGATTATATAAAAAAGTACCAAATGTGGCACATTGGCATCCAACCTGTCCATAAGACTTTCCCCTGCCAAGAGGTCATGGGGTTGAATCCCATGAGCTCCAAAAATTTTTGACCAACCATCGAATGATAGGGTACCACATGGTAGCCCATGCTCGGGCCGCGTGGCACCATTTAATTTTCTGAGAATGTGGCACTTGTCAAAATCTGATTAGATCATTTTCATATGCCCAGTCATCCTACTATTTTGCTGCCACGTGTCTCAATACTACATCAACATGACCTCATGCTCATGTCAGCATTGAATTTTTTCCATTTGACTGTTGACTTTTTGCTTGTTTGGGAAAATGAATAGAACATGATATCAGGAGCATACAACATTTGTTTGATCCCATTAAAGTTTCATTAGGTTCGTATCGACGAGGCCTATGAACAAATCTGTTTTGAAGCCATTCTGAGAACACGATTTTTTAGGCCTTTCTAAGCCCCATCAATCTCCTGGATCCAATTCTGGATCACACCTCCCCACTAAAGGACCTTTTGGTCCCCAAAAGGTTACTGACCATTCAACAAGCTCGGGATAGGCCACCCATATTGTCCTCTATATTTGGACTTTGTCCTGTGCACCTGTCTCATCAAGATCATTTGTAACACAATCATGACAATTGACAACATATTGTTATCCATTTGAACCCTGTCACATTTTACTACAGCCCCTATCATCCATGTAGACAACATTACTAATGATAGCATCAAAAACATGACTGCAAATGAGTTTATATACTTGCAATATTTGCACGACATGAACTTATCTTAAAGAAAAATTTGATTGATTTTCCATTCAATAATCATTTCCTACTCTTGATTATGATCTATTACTTGATTGGAAACAATTATATGTTTTTTGCTTGCTTGAACTACCTTAATTGTTCCATAGTTTGAAGAGTTTTATTTTCTTTTACATGATGACCATGAACCACATAATCTTGATCTGCTTTGGTTAATTGATATTGTTTCTTTGTCCCGTAGAATATTTCCTTACAACCATATAAGTATGGACTGCCTAAGACCATTGCACATTCACTTAATGGCACCACATCACATGTTACCTCATCCACATACTTAGATGAAATTACAAATTTTAATTTGCACTTCTTGGTTATGTTCATTTGATGATGGTTTCTTATCCATTAAAGTGTGTAGGGCTTATGACGTATTTGTGTTTTTAAACCCAATTGATTAACAAATTCCTCTGAAATTAAGTTAGATTGAGATTCATTATCGATTAATATATCAACCTTAGTGTCCCTCATGATGACCCTGATATGAAACAAATTACTTCTAAAATAAGGTCCTTTACCAATTTTACCTGTCATACCAACCAATGGGACATTTGATTCGTCACCTGAATCTTATTCCAAGTCTATCACTCATGTTTTCGCTGCAACTGTTTGCGTCCCTTTCATTTCCTTGAACCACTTAAGTCTCTTCTCGGGATGCAATTTCCAACAACATTCCTGATCATGCCCCTCTTTCTTGCAATTCTTGCAAGAGGGTCTCTATTCCTTTCTCGTCATTGCATTTTCCTTTTTTCCATTCCACTTTCTCTTGTCCTCTTTCCTTGAAGACGATTATCCTGATACTCCAACACCTATTTTCCCTGCTTCAATGTATGTCGCTTGATCATAAATCTCATCAAGGTTAGTTGGTATAAATAGGAGTACATTTTTTTTAATGTGTGCAGGTAAACCTCCTATATACTTCATAAGAGTTTCTTGGGTATGTAGAGCGATATCTAACATCAATGCCATTTTTTGAAAGCCATTTGTGTATTTTTTCACTGTTTGTCCTTTTCTTAGTTTTAAAGCTTTCCATTCAATTAATGTGTTCTCTTTATAACCCAAAGGATATAATTTCTTCCTAAGTGCATAAATGAAACTTTTCCATGATGGAAATAAATTACCCACTTGTTGCATTCTGCTTTGCAACTTTATTTTTCACCATATCGGTGTTGTGTCTGCAAGTCTCAATGATGTCCATATAAGAAGTATGACAACCATATAAACATGTACAAAACTTAAATGAAGCATAAAAAATAAACAAACCATAACACCAATGTGATAATGGAGTTCGACAACAATGCCAAAAGGTTCAAAACTGATCTGGTCTTTTTCACTTATATATTAAGATCCTAACAGAAGAAACATCACTGAAATCGGATGACCGAAGTTCCCAGAAATGGCCTACAAAGGTGCGCTCCTCAACAACTTCTCTTCATAAAAATGGCTTTGTCTTGGAAAAAGTTCAGCATATACCTTCTCTAGATCTCCTCCCATGGCCTCAACAAAGCCTAGTTTATATATATCTGAATTTGGTAACCATTTCCCAACTCCCCCCCAAGATCTTGCCTTAAAAAGGGCCCAATATCCCCCAATATTGGCCAAAAATCTTCAATAACAGGCCCATCTTTGTAAAAAAATCAAACTTAGCCCCTTAGGGCCTAAGTGCATGCTCCAAAAAGGGTCACATGGAATATAATTGGCCAAGCTCCAGCCTCTAAGGAATTTTTTATGGTCCTTATTCCACAGTCATAGGTCACATGGAAAACATTGATAGAACCACGCCCTATATATGCGCCCCAAACCATGGTTACTGCCCCCAAATATATGGCGTCCAGGTTCTTAAAATCCACACATTTGATATGGAGTGTATCTCAATGATAGTGGAGCTCCCCCTTAAAAGTGTTTTTATATATATCCATAAGCTCATAGGCTAGGGCTAGGCCCCAGCCCCCTTCCACCTTCGATTTGACATATATTGCACTTTATATAATATAAAGGGGGATTGTATAAACAAGTACCAAATGTTGCACATTGGGATATGACCTGGCCATAACAATTTCCCCTCCCAAGAGGTCATGGGGTCGAATCCCATCAACTCTAAAAAAATTTGACCAACCATCAAATTATAGGGTGCCACGTGGCAGCCCATGCCTGGGCCACATGGCATCATTTAATTTGTCGAGAATGTGACACTTGTCAACATCTGACTGGATCATTGTCATCTTCCTAGTAAGACTATTGTTGTGATTCCAAGTTTCTCAATGCTATGTCATCATGATGACATCAGCATGACATCATGCTGACGTCAACATTGACATTTTGCCAATTGACTTATTATCTGTTTGGGAAAATGAACATAACGCGATATCAGGAGAATATGACGTCCATTTGAGCCCATTCAAACTGTGTTGGGTTTGTATCAATGAGGTATACAAACACATATGTTTCGAAGACATTCTGAGAACATTTATTTTTAGGCCTTTCTGAGCCCCATTAAGCTCCTAGATCCGATTCTGGATCAGGAGGTGATAATGAGAGTGCAATAGCTCGAAATGATATACTCTTAGTCTGGCTTACTCTATGAGATTTTTCCAAATGTGTCATGGTCCATCCTTGACAAGGCTAGAAAACAAATCTAGACCAAATGTCGATGGTATAATTGGTTTAGCACAAGGAAAGTCCACTGATCAATGGTCAAATCAATTGTAACAATTGTCAATACAAGAGACAGTGGCCTGCTAGACCTCCGGTTCGGATTTTCTTGCTACCCAAATGTCAGACATACACACTATGCATTCGACGAACCCGAAGGCCAACCAACATCCTGAAGGAAAGAAAATAAAGTGAAACAAGAAGGGTAAAAGGGATAAGAAACCTAATAAAAATGTTGGTTGGGGAAACATAGAGAAGAGAAAGTCAAAGTATCCTTGTAACCTTTGCCCGGAGGACCACCCGAATCACCTATTTCCTCGACTTGCGGGGGCCCAGAAGTTATTGGTGCAGCAACACCCTGTTGTGCTAACGAACCCATTTCCACATGGGAAAAATATTAATCAAGCCCCTTTGAGCGTGGATGGGGGCATTCAAGGACCCCCCCGCATATTCTAGTAATCCCTTGGCCATGAAAATTTACATGATGAAAGGTGACGCTTTTATAGCAACCAGGGCACATGATTACGGAATGCTGGAATATGTCGAGAAGGGTACATGTAACATCCCTAGGTTGAACCCAATTGTAATGTAAATGAAAATGTACTTAAGTTGGTGAGATGATTAATATCATTTCGTATGCACATTTCATGGCATAGTGCACGCATGTACTACACAATGAAATGATGAAGTATGCACATTCCACGATACCACGTGCAACATCTTAAGTGTGCACAACTGTGAGGCCAGCGAGCCTTTGTGTATATGCTATGTTTTATAGGCTGGTGAGCCAGTTATTATAAGCTAGGATGCTTATGTTTTTATTAGGCCGGAGAGCCTAGATGTTAAAGGCCAGTGTGCCTAGATGTTAAAGGCCAGTTCACCTATTTTTGTACATGTTTCATAATTAATATAAAATACATCGTTTCACACAGACTAACCATGATAAAAGAGATGGGAGACTAAACTCCACTGGTTAAACAAA
>JASDQU010374514.1:61867-72321 GCA_032191745.1 Picea mariana
ACATTTCATATATATTACTGCACACAAGGATGAAAGAAAGGAACAATTATAGTCATATTACAAGCTGACCAATGAATACATGGAGAACATCACCAAGGAATGGCCAGAGGAGTTCCTTGTACCCGTTATAGATGTAGAACTCTATGACGTTGACATTATAGGAAGCCCCTTGGTCACTTGGGCCAATCATGTTGGACAGACCAATGCGAAGAAGAAGAAGAAAAATGAGGAAGTCCAAGACATAGTAAATGATGAGGAGGAAAGCGCCTCGGAAGGAAATGGATTTGGCTCTCCCGCAGGAGGAGGAGACAATGTAAATAAAGGAGGAGGGGATGAAGGAGAAATACAAGGAAAAGCCAAAGCTACACCACCAAAGGATCTCCCTACCGAAACAGAGACACTAAATAAGAGGAAGGTTTCTCTACAGAAACCCTCAACAAGAAAGTAGACCTGCTCCAGTAAGCCCTAGCTAGAGGCTACGCTCATGGAGAATGACATTAGTCTAGTTCGCGGAGCAATGGAGGATGTGTCCTAGGATATCTTGCAGAGATATGGAGAAAAGAAAAATGAAGTATATGGTAGGATAGAAAAGGAATTGAGTGAAGTGCATGAATCTATTCATTTGGTCTGCACAGTCCCTACTGCACCTTCCTCATCAGAGACTATGGAGTTGGGGGATCAGCCAGCCCAACTTTGAAGACTTGCAGATGCAACAAAGGATCAACTTCAACGAGTCCAAGAAGAGAAGGAGAAGGCTACAAAATCCTTGAAAGAAGAAAAATAAGAGATCTTGGAGAAAATACGAGTTGCATGGTAATGTGTAATGACTTATGAAAACGAGAAAGATGAGTTCTGGGTGATGCTTGAGGAATAAAAATCAAAGATACAGAGGGAAAAGGACCAGATACTTGTAGAGCATATTGTATTCAAAGATGTGGTGAGCAGAGAACTTCGCTTTGTGCCAGGCTTGGCACAGGAGGAACATGAGTGAATTAAGATTCAAGTGGTGAAAGTCATTGAGGCCATCTAGAAGCTTCAAGAAAGGGCAACATAATTGGAGATTTAAGGATTACCAAGCACTCTGTAGGAGGTGTGGAAATAGAGGGAGGAAGCTGCTAAGAGCGTAGTCAGAAGGATCAGATCCCTCACCTCAGAATGAAAACATTGGAAAAACAGAAGCACGTAGACCTACAAATGCCTCATGGAATATACAGAGCTTAGGAAGTTGGAAGCACAACTACAAGAGGCGCAGCAACAAACACTGACAGTTCAAGTGTAGATGAAGTGACTCACTGTAGTCAAGATAATAAAGAGATCACAAGAACAACACGTGTCCCAACAACAAATTACTGCCATTTAGGGCAGAGTAATGGAAGTCACACAGAGGTTACAACTGGTGTTATACCAATATTTTCCTCACCATTGCTATCTTACATAGAGGGATTTTTTCCATTTCCCTATGCAAACTTATCAACCCCCTTTTTTATAAATACAGAGCCAAAATTACATATTTTTTCAAATATATGCTCCCTAACTGCTTTGCAAGATGCGTATACGCTTGATTCTCCACTACAACTCATGTATATCGGGATTTGTGCCAGAAAATAAAAAATGAGTTCAGGTTTCCATGTCACGACAGAAGATATCTGATCTTTGGCCTTCCATATACTGGAAGCATTCCAACTCGGCACTTCAGTTGCATTCTGGAGGCTATAAGAGAACAATTTCGAGCTATGGAAAAGAGAGAGAAATCATTCAACTTTGAGAGAAAAGTTACTTTGGAGAAATTACTTCATATTGAGTTTGCATCCCTTTGTCTAGGGATGACTTTAAGGATGTAAATTTATTTTAAAATGTAGAAACCTTGGCGAATATTACTAATCCTTCATATGTCAACTATAAATGTTTGGCCATATGTTTTTAAAATATTCAAATTTATAAGTATTTTATATAGTTTTTATAAACTTTTGGCAATCTTTAAGGTAAAATAATTTTATCCTATAGAATTTGGGCAAATCATTTTTAAAATAACTAATCTTGTTTTTGGAAAAGAAATGGAAAATTAGCCCATGAGCGAAATTTAGCCCCTAAAATAATCCCTTCCTTTGTCCCTCAAGTCTGAACACAGTGTTCAGCCCCCAAGCTCTTACCTTATTTTCAAGAGAATATCTTTATATATTTGCTATGATCTTGCCTTTGGTGGAGGATTGAAGTGGTGGAGACCTAGTTGGAAGGAACTTGGTTTCTTGGTTTCGAACCGTTCCGACATGGAAGTCTATAATGTTGATACTTATGTTGATCAATTATTAATAGAAATACTCCTTTCTTGTCCTATCGATATCTTGAAAATATATGATTATTATCCATGGGCATGTTTGTAATGTTTATTAATGGATTGTGCTATTTGATGTGCTAACTCATTTTATATGTTGTCACTATATACTTTCATCGCTTGTTTGTCGAGAACTTCTTGCGGGTGTAAGGCTTTGGGTCAAAGTGCTCAATGGTGGAACGAGATCAAACAATTGGATTGAGGTAGGCTTATTCCTCGTATTGCACATTAGTTTATATAGCACATGTTGGAATTGAGTTGATTTCTGCAGTCATACCTGTCTATTGTGGTTTACCCTTGGCCATAGAGAGTTTATCCCTTGTAACAAAATTGGCAACTCCACTTGGGATAGATCTTCCTTCTAAGGGTTGAAGTATTTTTCCTTCTTACGTTGCTCTTTTGCCTTTGTATTTCTTGTTGTATCATAGTTGGAAAGAGTCTGTTCACTCTGGGTCTGAGTTTTCATCCTTTTTTTACCTTGCCTAGCCTTGTTTTAAAGGATATACGCCCTTTTTTCCTTGACAGCCACATGTATACGCTTGTTGTCCCACTGCAAGAGGCATATATACGCCCTTTTCTCTTGAACATGAGTGTATACCACTTCCCACTTGCTTGTTTTCTTGGTTTAGTGACTGTTGCGTAGGTTTTGAGGATAAGTGAGCCTTCTTGGGTCTCTGTGGTATCTGTTGAGATTATCTAGGATGACCAGAAAACTTTTTGGAGTTGAATTTTTGGGTGACATTTCTCTTTGTTTTATATTTTTGATTTGTCCTTGGTAGTTGGGTTGTCTGCTTAGCTGCTTGATATTCTTCTCGAGTGATTACTTTTATACACAGTAGAGACTGTATATCAAGTTGCTTATCAGTCCATGCATTTTCTTTTTAAATACATTGAAAATACAAAAAAAATAGGCACTTTGCATTGGTTGGTATTTTTGTCTTTGAAACTTTATCATTAGCTTAGCACATTTAGCAAAAGATTGAATTTTATTTATGAGTTGCAGAATTAAAATTGAAGATTGCACTTTTTTATTATGATATCATTTACTGAAAAGTTAAAGTTAGGCTTTGCATTATATCTATTTTTATTATTATGTAGAGTCATAACACAATAAGTTCCATTTCCATACCTTTTTTGAGTAATCACGGCCAATAAAATTTACGCTTTAAACTAAAATTGATTAGTCACGACTTTATTTTTTAGGGTGCACAAACTAGCCTAGAATTTAGTTCCTTGGAATAGGATTTTGTGAGTAAACTTCTCAAAGGTAATTAAATCAACTTATGTGTCTGAGACATGGAGTTGAGAAATCCATTGTATAATCGGTAATATCAGGAGGTTCCGCTCACACCGGAGTTAATCATGAGGTTGCGCGAAGTTAGTTGAAGGGATAACCCCTGGATACTCACCTAGCATCAAAAATATTTATGTGGATTTATTCATATTTAGGGATCTTGCTAGTGCCCATACCTCTGTGAGAGGTGGTACTTTCAAGGTTTTAGGCTTTGCTACCCTTCCCATACGGTCATCCAGACTTATGAATGTTCTTCTGTGCATCATTTATAAAATGGTTTATTAGTTGCTTGACTTTGGTTTCTCATAGGTTACTTGCAGGAGTTATTCTGCTTGTATCCTGAGTCAGATAGGGGTCAGACAACACACAACCTTTATGGAGGATGACCTCTCTGGGGCGGTTTGACCGACTAGTTTTTAAGCCTACGAGGGCCCTTAAAACTAATTCTGTTACCTCCAAACTTTAGCAGGGAGTCTCATGTCCCTCTTGGATGAGGCATGCATTCTTTAGCAAAGGAGGCCACTCAACCACTTTAGCCCATTTGCATGCATATTGGTTGTTTAACCTTTTGGTATGCTCTTTGATTACTAGTTGGACTTAGGATATATTTTTATTTTTTGAGATTCATAAGTCGTTGTAGAAGTTAGACCAGCTTCCTCACAGGTCCCGTCAGTTGTTACAGTTACCACCGGTTTTTTAGGTATTGCCTTCTAAAAGGCGTAGAGTTATTAGAAGTGGTACACACACATCCACTTTTCAGAATTACGATCCCAGAAGGATGAGTATTGATCCTAGTATTCAGAACACTAGGAKTTCATCAACTCCCAATCCCACTATAGGTAATTGCACTCCTTCGACACCTGYAACCACTACAGTTGCAGTGCTGGAGGCCTACARCGGTACTATGGCTTGGCCCGTAGTCAATGATTCATCTCTTGCCTCTAACCTTTTTGYGRGTTTTGGACACTCTCTGAGTTACAATTTTTAGACCATCCCCATGGCTACTAGTCCATTTTCTTATGGTATGCCAAGTTTCACTTCRCAGTCTTCGACTKCCATCCCAGMTGCTGGCCATAATGCTAGCCTTGGACTTGGGGGCACCACACCTCCTTACACTCCTTTTTTGTTTGGTAGCTCTCATGTTTCCCAAGAGAATCCTAATATAGGAAGTGTCCCCTTCCCTAACCTAGGGTCTAATCYTTCTACGGTTGGATGGAACAACCAAGCTGGTGGACAAGTTCCGCCCTATATCCCTATCCCCTCGGTTCCAAATTCGACCAATACTTTTGGCATAAAAAATCCACTTCAATCCTTCGGATTCCCACCTAGAGGAGGTCAGTCATATGTCTTGGGAAACCCCCAACTTGGATCTAATCCAGTTGGGGGAAGTTTTAACAACCCTCAGTTTGGAGCTAATCCAACTGGGGGAAATTTTCATAACCCTTATCAGAACATTCCTGCTAGAATGATGCCCAATCCATATTTCACGAATACGCCTGGAGGAGGGTCTTTTAATTCTAGACAAGGTTTTGGTCCTTACCATAAACCTAGATGGAATGCAACTCCTAATACTTAGTCTTTTGTAGGAGGATGGGGTCAGGTGTTGCAACCCCATATTCCCTTTCTGGCCACGCTTAATCTGCCAGATTTGTCTAGACTAATGAATGACCTAGTGAGCCATGATCCCACATGGCCCCCTGTCCCCACCAAGCTTCCGTTAGACATTCCAAAGTTTTAAGGTAAGAATGGCGAGGACCCTAGTGATCACGTCACTACTTTTCACCTCTGGTGCTCATCGAATTCTTTGAATCATGATTCTATTAGATTACGATTATTTCAGTGCACTCTTAGCAGGATTGCATCACAATGGTACATTGAGCTACCTAGGGGAACATATGGATATTTTCAACAGTTAGTGCTTGCCTTCCTTAACCATTTTCAACTACCCGTTCGTTACGATGTTGGCCTTGAACTTTTTTCAACTTTATGCCAGGGTTACGGTACTCATATTTCAGACCATATCTAGGAATGGCGTAGGCGAATACGGTTAGTTAAGACTCCCATACCCCCAGGATTTCTTTTAGAATGGTTTTTTAAATCTTTGTACACTCCTATTTCAAAGGACGTTGCTACTTCCGGGGTCTTCAGCAAGGAAGAGGCCATTTTTAGATCCCAACAGTTCAATTTGATCTATGCCCAGTCGGGGATGTTATACCATCTTCTTCTCGATGCACCACGATCGACTCATGATCCTAGACAGGGTCATGGGCCCCATGCCAATGGCATTGTGGGGTCCACCAAAGTAAAGTCCGCAGACTTGACAATGAAGTCTTTCAGAGGACCAGCTCCATCTGGATCCTCCAAACCCACCCAATCGACAGATGTACATTTCGTGTAGTCGTCGAAAAACCCAAATGGTGACCAACAACCAGACGGGAATAAATGGAAAGTTCAAAATAATCATAGAGGTGGGAAGAATAAACCCAAGGACAAGAATATTAATGGAAAACATAATGATAATGCTGGAGAGGGCATGAAAGAAAAGCATAAGGTTAAGTTTCCTTGTAAACTTTGTACTGATGATCACCTTACACACTTATGCCCCAAACTTGCAGAGGCTGTGAGGATTTTAAATCCTCCACCCGCTATGCTAACGAATACTTTTCCTCACAACCAACACATAGCCTCAAGTTCTTTGAACACCGAAAATGCGTCTGGTGGGAGTCAAAACCCATCATCACAAGATGACGACCGTGTTTGCATCAATATGGTTGGTGCAACAATCGATATAGCCACTCACTCTCGAGATTATGGATCTTCAAAAGCTAGTACTAGCCTAGAATATCCTCCTCCACCCTTGGAGACGAATTTATAGATTGCGAAACCAGAACCACCACCTCATATTCTGAAAGGAGTATTCAAGTTCTCTACTCATAACCCTAATGCTAAAGCCTCCCAAAACTACTCTATCATTGAGGATCTGGGCCAAACACATTGCACGATGTCTACTTTGGAGGTACTCCAGATGTGTCCATCACAGAGGAATGCCTTACTCTCTGCCTTAGGAGCTCTAGAACCTAGTGGCTCAAAGATCATCAAGTTAGATGCCATGGATGTGAAGCCTTGGTTAACTTACCATGTGGCTTTCTAAATCCACGTGGAGTATTTTAAATATACCATCAAATGAGAAATCATTGATGATGGTGCTACCACTTGCTTGATGTTCTTATCCTGTTGGAAAGCTATCGGTTCTCCAACCCTTTCAAAGTCGTTGACCATGTTGACCACATTTTATGGTCATTCCTTCCACCCTCATGGTATTCTCCCCGCCTTTCCGGTCCAGTTAGGTGGGAAGATGGTAGAAGTGGAGGTAGAGGTAGTTGATGCACCTCTCGATTATAGCCTATTACTAGGTCACAATTGGACTTATGCTATGCTCGTCATCGTATCGTCCATTTTTCGCATGCTTTGTTTTCCTCATCAAGGGGAGATTGTGATGATCAATCAATTATCCTTTGTGTACTCTAGTATGACCACATATGTTGGACCTTCGATCCTTGTGGTTGAAAATTCTCATCCAACAACTGAAAATATCAGTGTCAGAATGTATTCTTCCCTCATGGGTACTTTCAACTCCTCGACAATGATTCACCACATTTACGCCATGTCTAGTATGCTTGCTTCAGTAGAGAGGTCCATCCCTTTCCTCACTTCTTATTTCAGTGACCCTTGGACCCTACCTTCTCTGAATTCATCAATTGAAGGTCGGTCGCATGCTGGCATGGCTATGCCACTATCGGCAGTAGAGATTGCATATCAAGTTGTTTTTGACTCTTCTGCCGATACCGATCCTATTCCCTCGCAGATGGTCGAGGAGGATCCAGTTCTTACACCTGTGTGGGCCACTTCATTATCTTATTCACATGATTTATTGGATGAGACTTTTCCTTTGAATGAATCCATCCTTAAAGCCATGAATTTTTCTGAGAGACCTTGAGATGATATGCATCATCGATCTTATTTTCTCCCAAGTCTTGAAAAAAATGAGCAAGATGATTTTAGATCTACCCTGAGTGAGATAGTCGGTCATGCCATAGTTCCACTTGATACACATGGCATTTATGCCGAAGGGAATATGGTGAGTATTTCTCCCACCGTCCAGATCGATATCTCTCGTACCCCTGCAAAATTGAAAACTTAAATATAGGTGCAGATTATTCGCCGAAGGAAACTCTGATCTACACCAACCTCTTCAAAGAATTTCAAGACATATTCACTTGGTCATATGAAGAGATGAGAGGGATCGACCCCCATATTGTTTAACATGATATTAGGACTTACTCGGATGCTAAACCCATTCGACAATGTCTTAGATCTATTAATCCTAGGAAGGCCCCCGCTATTAAGGAAGAGGTAGAGAAGCTACTTAATGTCGGCTTTATCTACCTGGTTCCCTTGACCGAATCAATATCCAACCCCGTTTCCGTGAATAAAAAGAAAGGAACCATCCACGTGTGTATGTAATTTCATGACCTGAATAAGGCATATCCTAAAGATAACTTCCCCATGCCTTTCATTGATCAGATTCTCAGTGAGTGTGCGGGAAGCGAAATATTTTCTTTTATGAAAGGATTTTTAGGCTATAACCAAATCTAGATGAACCCAAAGACCAACATAAGATGGCATTCATATGTCCTTGGGGCATGTTTGCATACCATAAAATGCCTTTCAGCCTAAAAAATTCCAGAGCAACCTTCCAATGAGCCATGACTTTCACTTTTCATGATGTTAAACACATAGTCGAAGCTTACCTCAATGATCTTATTTCTCACTCTCGTAAGAGAATGGATCATGCTACGCACCTTCGACTGGTTTTTGAAAGATGCTGCTACTATAGAATCCGACTCAACCCTCATAAGTACATCTTTTGCATTAGATCTGGCCATCTCTTAGGATTCTTAGTCTCCGAGACAGGGATCATGGTAGATCCACTTAAGGTTGAGGTAATTCTTCAGTTGCCTCCCCTGCACACAATTAGACAACTTCAAAGTTTACAAGGGAAATTTAACTTTTTGCATTTATTTATTGTGAATTATGCCAATATCACTAAGGGTTTCATCCGCCTATTGAAGAAAGACACCCTGTTTATCTGGGATGAGTGAGCCCAACAGTTTTCTGATGCTTTAAAGAAAGCCTTGGTATCGGCCCCTCTGCTGAAATATCCTGATTACAGTAGAGATTACTTGTTGTATATCGCCGCATATTAAGAGACCATTGGTATGGTTCTAGTTCAGGAGGATGATGACCTCCATGAGCACGTCATCTACTATCTTAGTCAAAATTTAGTTGATCCTGAACGAAATTACTCACACGTTGAAAAGATAGCTTTGGTTGTCGTCCACGCAGTCCAATGTTAACGACATTATATATTACTTTGCAAAACTACTATGGTTACCGATGTTAATCCATTTCAATATGTCCTCACTAAACGTATCATAGGTGGGAAATATAATAAATGGATTGTCATCCTACAAGAATTTGATCTCGACTTTCCTTTGGCCAAGTCCAAGAAATCACGAGTTTTTGTAGAGTTAATATCCAATTTCCCACGGCTAGACAAAGATGTTATTCATGTCGATTCATTCGCAGATGAACACATTTTCCTTGTTTTGTCATCCGACCCCTAGTATGGAGATATTGTTTTGTACATTCAAACCTTGAAGTTTTCTCATCATCTCTCACGAGATGATTGACAACATGTTCGATACCAAGACAAAAAGTATACAATTTTCAGTGACACTCTATATTGTCAAGGAATAGATAGCATCTTATGTCATTGCTTAACTCATGAAGAAGCTGAGTTAGTCCTTAATGATTGTCACAAAGGGGCTTGTGGCAGTCATCTATCCGAGCTTGCGACAACCCAAAAAATCTTGCGAGTCGATTACTTCTAGCCCACCGTCTTTAATATTGTATTGAAGCGGTAAAGAAGTTTCACCCATACTAGATGTTCTCTCGGAAAATGCACTTGCACCCAGCCCCTCTCCACCCAGTCATTACCTTCGGTCTCTTCACTAAGTGGGGAATAGATTTCGTTGATTGCAACCCAGCTTCGGATGGGAGGCATCAACACATTATTGTGGCTATTGACTACTTCACCAAGTGGGTCGAAGCCATGCCTACCATGAAATCTGATGGGAAGACTACAACTTTTTTTGTATTCAACCAAATTATCGCCCGATTCGGTATCTCGAGTGAGATTGTCACTGATCATGGCAGTCATTTTCAGAATGAAATGATGATAGAACAAGCATCTAAGCTGGGGTTTAAACATGATCACTCATTTCCTTATTACCCCTAGGAAAATGGGCAAGTAGAGGCCGTCAATAAGTCTCTCAAGACCATTTTGCAAAAAAATGTCATTTAGAGTAACTTCAACTGGCACATCATGTTATATCCTGCACTTTGGGCATACCGAACCTCGGTTAAGATTGCCACTGGTTTTTCTCCTTTTCAGCTAGTACACGGCGTGGAGTCGATACTTCCTGTTGAATGTGAAATCCCTTCTCTCAAATTGGCAGTTGAGCTCCTACCTGACACTTAGGATTTATAGCAACACCTGGTACACCTAGAGAGTCTTGATGAGCAGTGTCGAGATGCCTTTATGGCTATCGAGTGAAACAAGAAATGTGTTAAGGTTCAGTATGATAAGTTTGTCTGTCCCCGGTTGTATGCTAAGGGTGACTTGGTCCTCTTGTATGACAAAGCCAAAGAACAGCTAGGGGAAGACAAGTTTAAACCCATGTGGCACGGTCCTTATATCGTGTG
>JASDQU010374515.1:19764-32427 GCA_032191745.1 Picea mariana
CAGAGACACAAAAACTATCCTCATTTTCTCTCTTCTTGATCATGGATTCCAAGAGGACAATGCTCTGGAAGGACACCATGTCAAGGGACAAAACTCAGTCACGGCTTCCAAGAGGTCTTCACTAGAAGGAAAAAACACACTCTAGAAGGACACCATGTCGAGGGTTGTGACAGGAGTAAAGAGATCAGACTCTAACAACCCTATCGAAGAGATCACCATGTCAACTACTAGATCCAAGTCATTAGAAGTTGAAGCCATGGGTGACAATGCCACATAATTGACCTGCAGTGGGGGCAATACTGTCTACATATAATAACCATTTAGGGAGGCAATCCAGTCAGGGTCAATGAATGAAAGTTGATCAACAGTCACAACTTGTCCATCGTGGGGGAAAGACATCACATGAAAAAGAGTAGACACAATAGCTTTCATGGCATAGACATAATCTCGCCCAAGGAGTAAAGAAAAATCCAAGGGGTCTTGGACTACCATGACGTCAATGAAGATAGTTTTCCCTCCCAAAGTTATAGGAAACTGAGGAAGGGTCCCTAAAGGTTGACTAGTTCTTCTGTTAAAAGCTAACAGATTTTGCGTAACCGATGCAAGTGGAGGACAACCCAAAGCTTGCCAAGCAAAAGAGGACAAAATACTAATGGATGCACCTTCATCTATCAGTGTCTGAGGAACATCTCGACCATAAACCTGTACTGTAATCTGGAAAGGAATGTGAGAGGGAAGACGAGGTCTAGTTAGCACACCCCAATCAAAACAGATGGCCTCATTACTTGGAGGAGGTTCCATGGGAGAAGGAGGAATAGCCCCCAGCATGGTAGATTCTGTATCAACGATAAAAACATGGGAAATATCAGGTTTACTCTCTAGCGAGAGATTAGGATCGACCGATGGAGAGATCAGATTGACCACTTGGGTTTCATTCTCCAAGGGGAGAATGCGGTCAATAGGTGGAAATGGATCGACCGCTTGGGTTTCACTCTCTAACAGGAGAGTGGGGTAGACCAAGGATTGGATCGGATCAACCACTTGGTCTATTGGTTCATCCAAAGACATGACTAGATTGACCACTTGATCAACCGGACTGATCGATAGGGGAACCGGATTGATCATTCCATCAACTACAGGTGGGTTGAGAGAAAGCTTGTGATAAGCAGCCGGAAGTTGAGGTTGTGAAATAGTCATGTCTTCCAGGAATTTTGAGGCTTCGTCCATATGAGGGAAAAGGTGAGTTAGATGAATACCTTTGCATAAAATACACAAGAACATGACTCTACTTTTCTTCTTCCCAATGGTATCATGACTAGTTGACGGGAGATCACCAGCATGTTGTTTAGAGGCTGACGATATGGGTTGGCGAGGGTGCATAGACCATTACAAAGCCTACAAGGGTACTTGGGCTTATAGGTTGTTTGGGTGATCTTGACATCATCAACACTTCCAGCATGACTAATAGTAACTGGTTGTTTTCCAACATGTTTGACAGTGGTTGGAGGTTTTGACCCTCGCTTATCTTTCTTCTTCTTAATCTTTCTTTTCTTCTTCTTCTTATTCACTGGGTTACTAGCTTCAGAACTTTCACTGGATGAAGAAGATGAAACAGAAGGTGACATTGCAAGCAAAGAAGGCGAAGAAGACCTTACTGGTGAAGAAGGTGAAGGATCAACATGAGGTTGATGTTCTTGGGGGGAAGTGCTTGTGATTGAAGTACTAACTACATTCAAGATTACCTGAGTGGAAAAAAACCATACCGGTAATCCAATAGTGAGACCTGGAAGGCTCAAAATAGCGATGTGAGGAGGACCAATGTTTCCACAAGAAGGAAAAACAAAAGGTTCCCCTAGAGCAGGGGTTCCTTCATTGGTCATTCCAGGAACTAACGCCATTAAATAAATCCAATCTAGAGTCCACTAGGGAGAAAAAACAACACACGCTAAAAATCTAGTAAGCAAGCAAGCAAACAAAACTTTCTCACAATGAGCACACTATTTGGTGATGAAATCCAATGTCATGAGAACAAAGTAAGAAGGGGCTAAGAGAGAGTGGGTAGAAAAATTATGTTGACGACCTGCTTAACGGACTTACACCCTGGTGTAAGCTCCCACACATAATCATGGGCATACCCTCCAAGGAGCTCGAGTGAGTTTGGCCAACGTCAATTCTAGGTACTGTGAAGACTTGCCCCTCCACAGTCACCTTGTGTAAAGACCCTAAGAAGATAGGCCACTAAGGTTACCATGAACAACAATAAAGCCTCGAGAGATAGTAAATAGTCCAATTCACACACAAGGGCAGGGTATCTAGCCCGAAATCAACTCGAGAGGCTTCCACTCATCATTGTGGGTATACCTTCAAGTGACCCCCATAATACGTGCAATCTCTACACCAAGACCAACAAAGTAGGGTGAGTAACTCTGCCAGTATCAATGCGACCTCATGATTGACCCTTGTGTTAGAAGGGCTTCTTAGGACAAAATGTAATAAGTGGATTTAACCGCTCCCTAACTCAAGATTCTATGTTTGTTTGCAGCTTTGGAAATTTATCTTTCTCACCTATTCCAAAGCCCTACAACCAATCTAATGTAGGTTTTCTACTAGAAAATATAAAAATGTCTAATCAATTTTTATAAGCGCTTTATTTTATGGTTGTTGTTACTCAAAAGGAAGATGGCATGGACAATATGGTGTTTTAACTGACTCGAAAATTATGCAAAGATATGAAGATGCAATCTTTTCATTTTGATGAAAGCTATGCTACGAGAAGGAGAAAACATTTATCATTCCCATATGCACGATGTCCCAAAATATATTAAACTCATCAATATCAAGATTCTCAATAAATGAGAAAAAGGTACTGAACACCAATGCATGATTCATGCACCCCCCCTCCCGCCCATGAGGGGGGAAATTTTTCATAATTTAAGATCAAAAAATGCCAAGAATCATGCAATTTCGCTACTTCAAATGCAAGGATGCCCCCAATCTAATATAAAGCAAGAAATTAAATCTTTTTGTTTCAAAAATTTCACTAAAAGAAATAATGAAATTTCTTAAAACAAAGAAACCCAAACTAAAAGTTTTCTTTTAAAGTGAACTATTCAGAAGAAATCTGATCTTTCCCCAAACAATTTTAAAGAAAACACATGCTTTTTAATTGAAAGACACTCAAAGGAAGAGACTAATCCTTCAAAACCAAACAAAGCAAAGATGGCTAAAAGCAACTCAAAGAATGTTAAGCAGACTGTAAACAGATCAATATGGGGTCCAAAAGTTCAATCCAGCTGATCAAAGAAAAACTGGGTCATCAAAAGATGACAAGACCCAATCCAAAAAAGTTTACAAACAAGTTCACAGCCTAGCAATAGAGTGCAATGCGAGAATTAGGTATTCTCACAGGCTAGACATGGGTAGGGTGCAAGAATTTCGCACCTAACTGAACAATAGGGTGCGAACATCAATGATTCTCACAGGCCACTAAAGGGTACAGTGCGAGAATCCTGTAAACAAGCAAAAATTTGAAAAAGGGATAAATTTGAGTGAACTTTCAGATCCAGAGAGTCTAGATGAATCTCCCATAGACTCAGAGACCAGAAAACAAGAAATCAAAGCAAGGAAAACTAGACTAGCTAGGAAACAATCCGTTCCCCAGTGGAGTCACCAATTTTGTTATCAGACTAATCGGTAGGTGCGGACACTAACTGATCTCCCTAGATCCACCTAGATCTAGAACAAAACACACCGGAACATGATGCTTTCCTTAAGCTTTAGATATTGAATTTACTAACTAAAGAGGGATAAGTGACATACCATTTAAATGTCCTTCCTCTCGCCATCGCTATCCTAGCTCCGTTCCAACGCTCATACAATGATGAACCTACAAAAGAATACAACAAAAGTGATAGTAATAGAATAAACTCAATATAAACCTATGTATGTGATCAAGGAATCATACAATAAAACACAACAAGCTTTATAGGAAATAATCATATTACTATATCATATTAAATGTGAAAGAGAGATTACAACCATGGCCTTGATGTCGTAAGGTCCCTTCCAACTCTCCTTTATTTCCCACACACTTTCACTCCAAGAATTCTGAGAACACAGATCTGATAGTATTCAAAATCTATCTTGACAAAGTGGCTCATCTAGCCAAGCTAAAAATATCCAAAGCTCAATCCAATCTAAGCTAATCCCAAAAGCTGCAAAGCTAACCAAAGCTAACTTTCTCCATGAGAACTCCTCTCCTTTTATAAGTTGAAGAGGATAAGGTGAGGAGGTTAGGATGATCCCACTAAATCATGAAAGTGAGTAAGATCGAAACCATTCAGATGCCACCTCACCATAGAAGTTTCTCCTTCTAGAAGATTCGAGAAAACGCCTTTTTTCCCCACATGTAATCATTCTCGCACCCTGCCTATAGAGAAACCTACGAACATATCGCACCCTAACTATGGTGCAACCTGCAAGAATTAGGCATTCTCGCACCCTCCCTATATAGCAACCTGCGAACTTCCTTTTTTACAGGTTTTTTACAAGGGAAAATGCAACTTCTTTTCTCAAGAAAAGTTCTTCTCCCTTCTCTCTTTAGGAACTCAGACCACTAACCCCTCTGAAGGAAATAGATAGGTTTACATCATTAATGGTCATAGGGATGACAAAAATAATGTGCAACAGTGGAGTAATGGAGACTTAGTTGAAAGTGCTAGTTACTCATGAGAATATTACAATCTGTAATGATTTTGTACACATGGCTTCCAATTTGAATTACACTATAGATCCATGTGGAAATATACCAAATAGTTGTTCATGGCAATGAATAGGAAATACAAAGTAGGCACATTCCATAAGTTGTCATAATCATGAATAAGGCCCAGTGGAATCTAGTCTCAAAATCAATTTGAAGATATTTGTATACAATGGAGTACAATCTAATCTCCCATGATCATTGAAGTCATATAGGTATTGGTCCAATGAAAGACAACAACATAATATGAATGTTTCTACTATAATCTGGAGGTCTTCTACACTATCCGCCAAATTTTCAAGTCTACATCATGTGAATAGAGGAGTTAATGTTGAACATAATGAGACTTTGTTTGATTATCAATCATTAAGGTATACCATTAACAAACATGAGATAACCTACTAATAATGAAAATAGGTATCAATGCATTGAGTACATTCTTAAAAGTGTGAATAAGGGTGTTAAGGTCGAACACTTGACGAATCCATCGATCAAGAGACATTGATGAATTTCTAAATGTCGATGGCGGGAGAACCTGCCACTAATGAATGAAAGCCTCTAGGTACTCATAGGACTCTAGGTCTCATTTCCAGAATAGATGAGCTGAAGTTGATGGAAGGATACCCACTAAAAGGAGATAATTAGGGAATCTCTCATCAGTTAGCACGAGGTACAAATCAATAGCTTGATGATTAGGAGGATCTTGGATGAATAGGATGTTCATGAAACAATGACCATGTGTGTCTTTCACATGCACCAGATGCAAGTAGTGCACAAAAAATACCCTTTGAATAGCAGCCAATAAGGAAGATTGTAAAAAAAGACGAGAAAACCACCAATAAGGCTAATGGCATCCGAGGCACTACATGAATCCCAATGTGTGAATAGATTTATTGTTTTCAAAGACAAGGGAAATGCCCCATTCAATTACCAATGAGGAGATGTCAACTGTTGAGTTCAAGGTTACTTACCCATAATAAAAGTAGTACCAGGGTGCATGGTAGGACTACAACTTTATGTGATGTTGGCACAGGGGCAGACCCAGGGTTCAACACTACAATAGTGCACCAGAAAAACCCTAACTACCGGCCCTTTCGGCAACACCTACGAAGCAGATGAAGTCTCACCTGAGGTAGAGGCAGGGGTGGTTGTGAGATTGAGGTGTCTGCAAAGTTATCTAGGACACAGATATGTGATTGTACTACTTAATAAAGCACTTAGCACCTTCATTTCCTCAATATGCAATCAATATCCACTTCACTAATAAAACAGAGCTTCATAGCATTCACACTAATCTAATGTATTTAAGCACTTAGCAAAGGTAAATAGATCAGATCTTAGTAGATCAAGCACTACGAATATTCATATAGATCAGATCTAACATTCTCACATATTAGTAGCACAAAGCATAAGAAAATCTAGCTAATCATCTCAAAGCATTTAGAAAATAACATATAAACGCATCAAAACATCACACAGAGCAGAGTAACACAGTATTTACGTGGTTCACCCCACCGTGGGCTACATCCACCAACTCTTCTTCTTTATTAGCTTCCTCAATAGATTACATGCACAAAGCCTCAGAACCCTTCTCTGCATAGGACAGAAGATCTGCACATCTCACTAGATCCTTCTTCCTTGTATTATAGTACAAAGCCTTCCACCATCTGTTACAACCACTTGCACTTAACTCTACAAGTCTCTTATAGTCATGCACAAAGAACTTACAGACTATAGTTTCACTTAGCATACATTTACATCTGACTAGCGGCCTAACATCACATAGATTCCCCTCCTTACATTGCCTAGACATCTATTTATGTATTACCAAATAGGCCTAAGCATGGGTAAACCCATGGACTGACATGCCAATCCCGTTACATAATACCAAAAACCCAAAAAGGACCCAAAAAGAGGTCGATATCCCGTGATCTCCGCTTCGTCTTGCGCTCCTCCTTCGACAGGCTGTCGAAGTCCAAAATAGGTCAACATGAACAAGAATCTCCCAAAACGTGGTCAAGGGTCAATAGGCCCCCAACACTCACCTATGACTCATCCCGAGTCACTCTAGTCTGACTAGTTATGCCTTGAGTGCCTTGAGCTTGGATTGAGCTAATTCAACCTATTGTTGTGCTATGGCCTCTTTCTCGTTGAACTCCTGGATTACTGCATCATTCACTGGCCCTTATAGGTGTTGTTATGATATGGTGACAACCTCTTCTAGCTATGCTCCTTAGCTCTCGACCTCTGTGAACGATTGGCACACATTATCTTGTACTGGTTGGAGTTTTTGAGTTACTTCCATAACTTTTCTTTGAATCGTATGAATTTGTTGTTGGGCGGTGTGCTGCTCTTGAGACCGCTTCATTCTTTCTACGACCGATAGAGCCTTCAGCTATACCTGTAGTGTGTCTTTGTGTTGCTTCACTTCCTTGAGATGTGACTCCAATTCCTGTAACTCTAGAATCATGGTGAGGTTCTCATATGTTTAGGCGTTGCGGTTACTCAGCTGCTTGCATTCCAGAGAAAGAGATTTTAGTCTGTCAACTGCATTGATGGAAGTTGCTTCCCTTAGGTCTCTTACATCTTACAGGGTCTCAGGCACAATGCATAGTTCCAAATATGTGATATGTTGTTGTAGCTGCTGGATCACTTCTTCAGGTTGTGCCACCTGCTGTGGAACTCGCTCTTTGGTCTTTAATTCTACAACTGTTACAGAGTGAAGTAATCTGTTGACCATTTCCTTTACTTTGAGTTGCTCTGCGAGCAATTGTTCCTTGCTTTGTTGTAGTTGTTCTTTTTATTCATCCCACTTTGCTTGGAGAGAAATATTTTCCTGTTATGCAGTACTGCGTTGCTCTAGAAGGACCCCCTGTACTTATGCTAAATCTTGGGTGTCATGTGTTGTTTCTTCCTGTGCTCATCGAAGGCAAGCTTCGACTGTATCAGCTATTCAATGGAGTTGAACTGGCTCATCTCCAAATTCTGGTGTTCCTAATAGCAGAGGTGCAGTGGAGACTACACGGCTAGACTGTAGTGCCTGCTGCACCCCTTGAAGTTCAACCTCAATTTGATTGTACATATCCTCCTACTTAGCCTCTTTCTTCTCTTCTATCTCCAACAAAGCATTATTCAGGGCTGCTACAATGAAATCAAAGTCATCAAGGGTGAGGATAGTTTGTAACTTGGTCATGGTTGCTTTCAATTTCTTTTGGGAGGAAGGATTTGGGGGGGAAACCTTCCTTTTCTTTGAGGGGTCCTCCTCCTCTCTAGGCAGTGTTACTTTGCCTCTCCTCTATTTAGCCTCTATGCCATATATCTCTTTTCCATCAACTTTTAGCGCTGGTGACATGGAAGTAGTATTCACCAAGGCACTGCTTAAATCTTGTACTTCGTCAGTCTTCTTTTTTTTGCTAGGTCCAGGTTTTTTTGGGCTGTTTATGTCGGATATCTCTATAGGGTCTACTAGAATAAGGAGGTTCGTCGACATTCCTTGGTGATCTCCTCCAATTCCTCCTTTGTCAGTTTGTAGTATGACTTCATCTATTTCTTATGTTCATCGACATGCGTTGTGATATAAATTAAATGCCTATCATTGAACTCAATCAAAGGTCGAAACCTGTGTAAAGTATTCAGGGTCATACGAGGCTCGGATTGGATGGTTGTCTTCAGCTGATTGTAGTATGTATGGAACACAGAATTTGACTTCCATTACTTATTCATGTCACTGGAATACTATATTGTACTGAGCTTCACGGCCAAAGGTTCAAAGGGCTCGATGTCCGGAAAGGTCGCACCTTCCGGCATCTCCGAGGAAATGAAAGTGATCGGGATCAATAACCAGCTGAAATGAAATTCATACCCTTGATCCTAGGCTTCTCTAAAGTCAAGTTCTAATTGGTTCACCAGGTACTTCATCCAATTCATTTGTAGGCCCTCCATGCACTTCCCTACGAGGTCAACTACAAAACTAGTGAGTTGGGTGGGTCAGTTCTTGCGAAATAACTTTCCTGTGATCAATTGACAAGAAAGGCACACTGCACCACTCTAGATAGAAGCTACCTTGTAGCCTTGTGTTCCCTTCTAGACATCACTGTAGGTGTCCTTGATCCTTTGAGCTAGAGCACAATCCATGGTTTTTCCGAGATAGAAATCCTGTGGGTCAAGGCCTTGCATACTTAGCCCTGTGATCTGATTGATCAACATCGGATCCACTGTGATACGATGGTTTAACCACAAGTATCCTCCATGGTAACAAGACATCAGTATCTTGACAATTTCATTCACCTCTTGGTGTTTTCCGAAGTGAGGAATTTTCATGACGTTGAGTAGTGTAGACTGAGCGAGGTTCATAGTCCATGAATGAGGGACAATCTTTGAATTCATTCCCTTTGTTCTGCTCAGGTACTTATGTGGGGTGAGAATTTTATAGACCTTCCTGTCATCGAGGTTGAATTCATTAAACTTCAACAATGCAATCTTTTCTTGGTATACGTGAACTGTGTGTATCCCCTTCGGGAGGTACGCATTGACCAAGGTGTACTCAAAGTCTCTGAGAACACTGTCTCGATTTATTGCACCACTCAGAGGTGGTAGATAGGTGGGAAATATGCTCAAGATCAATTTAGAATTTGTGAGATCATCCCTGTGCTTGGTTCAATTTTCATCTGCTGGGCAGGATGGTCCAGCTCGAGCAGTGGATGGAGAGGCCAACAGTCCTCTCATTGATGATGTTTGTATACCTGTAGACAATCCTTTCTCTGACATGACTCTTTCAGTGATCAAGTTGAGGAGTACTTCTGTCACTGATTCTTCGACTGCATTGAGCTCCTCGGAAATCTGCGCTCAGGATTAATTAGATCAGTGTCAAATTATCTTAGACACTGCACTAGAATAAACAATAAGAGCACAATTATCACTATATACAATTGACTTAGTCTGCGGGCTCAAACTCTTGGTTAGAAAAAGTGTTCTCGGTGCATGGTGTGATGGAATAAATAGGTAACTCGGCAATGGGTCTCTTGCAACGGGTATGAAGCCTTCATTAACTTTGTTTGGTCCATTATAGCATGGTCCAATGGTCTAGTGTCAAGCTTTAAATGCCTTTCTACCCGTTTGGGGCGACATTCGAACGGTTATAATGTCCCCAATGACTATATTGCTTTGCCATGGAGAAGTGCCATGTGTCATTGTTCTGATATCCCTGCAAAGCTCCAATTTTTCAAATTTTCCTTCTGCAAAGTTCCCTCTAGAAATTTCTATAACTTTTCAATCTTATCCTTCTTCTTACTTAGCTTCCTATCCTTCTTTCTAGTGAGCTTTGTCTCGATATTCCTTTTTCCATTTTGATTCATATCTTCTTTTGACATATTCACTGCGCGCTGTTGAGATTCTTTCCTAGGATTCAGGGGTAATACCTCTTCTTTATTTGGGGTAGGTACTTCAGCCTTCTATGAGTCCTCTAATGTTCTTGCAGCTTCGACATATGGGTCTCTAGTGTTCAATAGCTTTGATATGTTCTCATGTTCTTCAATCAAGTGTGTGATCCTTCTAGTGAAAAAATATTTTAACTCTTGTTTCTTCTACTCCAAAACTTCTTCTTCTTCCTTTCATCTCGCTTGATCTCTATCAATCTAAGGATTTCCTAGTAACATGGTAAATGGGGCGTTGTCTTCAATAAATTTAATAATCTCAAAATATTCTTCTGTCGAAGTTCCATTGGCATTCGTGGGTATCTGAGTGAGCCTTCCACATAGGTTTACCAATTTTCCTATGAATAATCCTACTCCTCCTAATGAAGGAATCATAGCAGGCTTCCCTATAACTTCCCAAGTTCTTTATTTCAAGATGTTCACCTATGTCTCTTCATCTAGAACACAGTCAATGTCGAAGTCTCCTATTCTTTCTTTGATGCATTCTTTTTCTTTGAAGATCTCTGATAAGCTGATATGTCGATGGTTATTCAGGGTTTCTTTCATCTATAACAATACTTTCTCTGATTATTTCTGAGATTCTTCCATTTTTGGATCCACATTAGGGTTTTCCTGGTTCAGATTCATTCCTTCAAGCTTAGCAATCATTCTAGGGAAATCCAACACTTCATGGTCCATAGCTTTACAACAAAGACAACTAGGTCTTCTTCCAGGGCATTCCTTAACAGGATTTCTCGGTATTATGCAACTATAACAAAGGGTTAATCCTCTCTTTCTTTTAGATGATCCCCACCTTCTACTGAACTGGGTGCTAGGATCACAGGAGATAACTTGCAACAAATTATTTCTAGGATCCTGCATCCATTTGTTAGTCCAAACATTCTTTCTATGCACATGTATAACATATCTTTCACTATTCTTATCAGATCTACTCATATCAAATCTTCTTTCATCTATTATTGCCCTAGTTTTCAAGCTAGGATAGAACCTATCAAACATACCTAGATCCATACTTTAGAAACAAAAATTTCCACTTATCTTACTTTTACAGAGTAGAAAGCTTTCAGATCTAGAAATTTTCTACTATTCTTTACTTTATCAGAGCATAGAGCTTACAGATCTTACTCTTTTCTTCTGATCTGACCTCTTTTCTTCATATCTGACCTTCCTCTTAGCACAAAGCTTCACAGTTTAAGTAAAATACAGTGCACTATGGCACATATCTATGCACATAGCTTTCACAACTTTAGGATGAATCTTTGCACAAAGCTTCTTCTTTCTCAATTATTCCCAGCAATCACAGTTTTAGGTCCCAGCAATGGAACCATTTGTTGGCACAGGGGCATACCTAGGGGTCAATGCTATAACAATGCACCAACAAAACCCTAACTACCGACCCTTTTGGCAACACTTGTGAAGCAGATGAAGTCTCGCTCAAGGTAGAGGCAGGGGTGGTTGCGAGACTTAGGTGTTTGCAACCTTAGATGGGATACAGATCTGTGATTGTACTACTTAATAAATCACTTAGCACCGTCAGTTCCTCAATATGCAATCAATATCCACTTCGTTGATAAAATAGAGCATCACAACATTCACACTAATATAATGTATTTAATCACTTAGCATAGGTAGATAGATCAGATCTTAGTAGATCAAGCACTAAGCATATTCATATAGATCAGATCTAACATTCACACATATCAGTAGCACTAAGAATAAGCAGATCTAGCTAAACATCTCAAAGATTTTAGCAAATAACATATAAACACATCAGAACATCACACAGAGCAGAGTAACATAGTATTTACATGGTTAACCCCCACCCTAGGGCTACGTCCACCAACTCTTCTTCTTTATTAGCTTCTTCAATAGATTACATGCACAAAGCCTCAGAACCCTTCTCTACATAGGATAGAAGATCTGCGCAGCTCGCTAGATCCTTCTTCCTTACATTACAGTGCAAAGCCTTCCACCGTCTATTAAAACCACTTTCACTTAGCTCTGTAAGTCTCTTACATTCATGAACAAATCATTTACAGACTCTACTTTCACTTAGCATACATTTACATCTGACTAGTGGCCTAACATCACATAGATGCCCCTCCTTACATTGCCTAGACATCTATTTATATATTAGAAAATAGGCCTAAGCATGGGTAAACCCATGGGCCGACATCCCAATCTCATTACATAATCCCAAAAACCCAAAAAGGGGCCGAGATCCCATGATATCCGCTTCATCTTGCGCTCTTCCTTCGATAGGCTGTCGAAGTCCAAAATAGGACAACATGACCAAGAATCTCCCAAAACTTGGTCAAGGGAAAACATGTGACTCTAAGACACAGTGAAGGTATAATTGGCATGAAAATTCAAGAGTTCTTAGTAATGGTCGACACAGGGTTATAGAATTCCTTTAAAAAATAGCATGATAAATATGGATAACTCATGCAACATAGACTTGATGATGGAACT
>JASDQU010374517.1:4364-49537 GCA_032191745.1 Picea mariana
TGTTTATGGTTGGGTGGAACGTTCGACATCTACAACCAGTTGGTGAAAGGTTTATTTAAAGATAAGTACTCTCTGTGTTTTCTCTATATTTTATATTTTGTTGTGTAATAATTATCTTTGGTATGTGTTTATAATGTGCATGCTTGCTATTAATGTTGTGCATGTCATGTTTTTCATTTCTTTTATGGTTTAGCACGTTTCTTGATTATTGCATCATGCTTCTTTATTAAATAATTGGTATAAGAAATTCAAAATCTATCAAGAAATTGAATTCTTGGGGTACCAGGGTCGATGGGTGCGTCACATTTTGGTATCATATGAAATCAGTATGTTTTCTAGTGACACGGTACGTCACATTTCCGTAGTCCATCTAATCCATCATTTCATTGTACTAATCCCCTTTAGACAAATACCAAGGAATTGGAGTAACAAATCTTGCTCTAGGGTACCAACAATAGTTTCCTAATCCATCAAGTCATTACTAGAAGACATTTTCTTTTTGTTTTTAGGGTCTGCACCATTGTTGGAGTCTACAACCTCCACCAAATGGTGACATTCCTCTACAGCTTGTCATAAATTCCACTTGTTGCTCTTATCCTCGCAAGTTTTTTGGGGACCCTTAACAATTTCAACACAATATTTTGGAAGGAAGACACTAAGTACCCATGGAAAAACACTATTTGCATCTAAAGACACCTTATTCATAACCTAATATTTAGCTTCCAAACCTTATGAGAGACCTCGATCTAGATTTCTTCAAATATACCTTTCATAAAATCCATTTCAATAGATAACTTAACATAGGTTAAGATGTCTTTTTAAAATGGGAACCCACTTTTTACAGATGATAGACCCAAAAATAACATGTTTCATCCTCAAGTAAGCAAAGAATCACACATTTTGTAATATCAATTATCCCAAARGCTACAACAATATCACTAACCACTTCTAACAAACCTCTCAAAAAGARAGTATACCCACCAARATTTAAATATGGRTCATTATCACAACAACCACTTCAAATTTCTGCTAGAACATAGGTTATTATGACTTATATCATATTAAAATTGACTTAGAACAATATTTGATATTCTAATTTTAAAATGTATATCTAATGTTTTCAATAAAAGTTTTATTAATTGGTAAAAAAGGGAAATCATTATTTCGYCACCAAAAATCAAATCCTCCTAAATACATACATACTTCTTATAAATTTACATACCCATACAAATACAAATAGACCATAATTAAAACCAAGTAACTTTGAAAAAATGGATACATGACTCCTCACCTAAAATTACTTTTCTAACATATTAGCCATATTTATTTACTTCATTGTAATGTCCTATATCAAATAATACCTAACTATTATTTATATATTAATTCTCAGGAAAAAAAAACCATCACATCGTTAGGGTTATCTCTATGTAACCATTTCATGATTTATTTTTAAATCAACATAATAGAGATATGGATGGGAACAAATCTACAAAACATTGTTCATATAATTGGAACTTTCCTAAATCCAATGAACACAAACATAAGTTGGTGAGGAACACCCTTATACGTACACCATTTGCTCACTACATTAATTAAATAATGTCATAATGGGTTATGAGTAGGATAGCATTTCAAGTCCTAAAATGTAATATTCCTTAATGATAATAATATTGAGTGGAGTTGATATACTATAGTTAGAAATGTAATATTCCTTAATGATAATAAAACTGAGTGGAATTGATATATTATAAATAGATTGTTTTTCCATTAGGAATTGTTGTCCACATGTTTTAAAGCTAAGTGGCGACCTTATCAATAATGCTTTTATATCACAATGTATTCGACCACATTCGTATTTATTTAAAATGTTAAAATCAAAAAATTATCATTTATATTACCAATTTTGATTATATTTTTATATTAAATCTATATTATTTCTTAAATAACCTCATAAAAAATGGAAGAAAAAAAAACTTAAACACCTAGTATGAGAGTCCGAATCTATATCTTGCTTGCATGTACAAAAAATTATCATTTATATTACCAATTTTGATTATATTTTTATATTAAATCTATATTATTTCTTAAATAACCTCATAAAAAATGGAAGAAAAAAAAACTTAAACACCTAGTATGAGAGTCCGAATCTATATCTTGCTTGCATGTATTACTTTAGTTTTATGAGAGATTTCATTCCACGCACAATAACTCGATGTTAACGCAAAACTATAAAAGTTGATGATTGTTTTTTAAGGATATTATAATGGATATGCTATCTTTTTAAAGCATAAGTAGGATATAGAATATTGACATTAAAATGGGTAACAAATTTATAAAAAAAAATTAAAAAAATGATTTTAAATAATATTATTGAATATTTAGAGATCCTCATACTTTAAGATATTGGATTTATTTATATAAAAATCAAATGTGGAGGTTTTTTTTTCCTTAAATAACTTACTTTATTTAACTTACTTTGTTTTGGAAAAAGTTATTAGATATCCATATCAAACTTTATTTGAAATCTCTTTATGTTTTATTACCTCATTATTTAGGGAGACCAAAAGAGGTTGAATTCTTTTTATTGGCTAAGGGGTGATAAGGTGATTAGCAAATGTCTCCTTATCAAATCCCCCTCTTAACTAACAAATGCAAATCATGTCCCCCTCTTAACTAACAAATGCAAATCATGTCTATGGTGTTATTATTATTCTTTCCTATGTGTTCTTATCAAATCCCCCTCTTAACGAACCAATGCAAATCATGTCTATGGTGTTCTTATTATTGTTTCTTCAATGTGTACATTATTAGAATATAATGTCTATTTCATTAAATTTAGATTAATATTAAGAATGTGTTTTTTAAGTGTAAAATTGGGTTCTAAAAATGTTAATATTGATTTTTTAAAGTGTATTTTACATTTTGGAAACATTAATTTTAATCTTTTTTCAAAGGGGGTTAAACTAAGATTAGTGCAAATTTAATGAAAAGGTTAATGGAAATTTGATAAATAAGGGGGTTTTCTAATACTTTTTTGGATTGATTTTTTCATTAAAAAAGGGTTTCCAAAAAAATGGAGGATTGATCTCTTCATTAGTTAAGAGTTGATAAGGTCATTAACTAAGAGTTGACCCCACCCATATATCTCCTTATCAACACACCATCACCTTAGCTAATGATTAGAAGTCATTAGGTAAATACTTGGATGAATAAGGGGTTTTCTAAGGCCCTTTCTTAGTTGCCTTCACTTTGTTAATGGAAAACAATGTTAACTCATTTTATATCCTAACAACTCACTTATCTTAATTTTTAATAAATTCAAGGTTAAAATGAATTTATGTTATTTTATTTTATTTGTTTATTATATTGATTTTCTTCCTTTATAACATTAGGGTATATATATATATATATATATATATATATATATATATATATATATATATATATATATATATATATAAATGTTTTGTAAGAAAATTCAAAAGATATTTGGCCATATTCATGAATGACATCCTTAGTAAATTATTGGTGTAAAATAATACACCTAACTTATGAGGATTTGAATTGGTCACCTCTTAACACAAAACTAGCTAAATTCCAAATAATGTTAATTACAAGTGGTTGAGCTAACTTTTTGAGCTAAATATTTTTCTAAAATAAAACTTCAAGACATTCCCTCCATGAAATTTTTGGATAAAAAATTATACCTTAAACTCTTTAAAATCTCTATCATAATCTCATACAATACATTTTAAATATATTGTACATTGTTAGGCATTCTCTTTATGTAGTATTGTAGTTTTGCTCCGACTCTGACAATTTTCTACTTGCAAATGTTATAGGATGGTCTAACTCTCTTGCTCATGGTTGTGTCAGAATAGCTCCAAGTGCTATGGTCGATGCATCTACATGCACATGAAATGTATTTTCTCAATCTGAGAATACTAGTATCGATGTTGTTACCATGTTCTCTTTTAAAGTGTCCAATCCTCATTGACAGTCTTCATTCCACTAAAATTTACTATCTTTCCTCAACAGTTTCTCCATCGGCGCAGTGATCTGCACATACCCTTTTATGAATTTGAATTTCCCGTAATACCCTATATATCCCAATATTGCTCGCAATTGACGTACTAATTTTGGTGGTGGTAAATTAAATACATTTGATACATAGCTTTCTCACACAATACAAATTACTTCTTCTTAAAATTACATAGTTAACTTAATAAATGTATATACTCAATGATAACCTTATAGATTATAAGGTTGCTTTGGTTATTAGTCCCTGTCGTAGGCATAGAGGGACTATAGCGATCGATAAAGCGTTGACTACATATTAGTTTGTCCTTTGACCGGAAATATTAGTTGGAGCTATGGAATTAAAAGCATATATTTTTATATATTAAAAAGTAACATATATGTATTGATCTAATTGGCTAAGAGATTGGAGGTCTTATTGTCGGCTTTGTTATTCCCAATGCAGTATATGGCAACATATCTAAACTTTTTCTAGTAGACAATATGCTTTAATCATATATTTTTCCTGTATATTGCTTGAAGGTCGATTAATGCTACCATTAGTTCGAATGTTTGTATTAGCATTTTCTGCTACTCGAATATATCCATCAGTTTTGATATGTACTAAGCATATTGAAATTTTTTCATATCCAAGCTTTGTATATTTCTTGAAATTTATTCAACACTTATTCCAAGATTCTTGAATAGGCCTAATAGCGTAAATGTTTACATGACGCTACGTTCTCCAACACCCCTGACAACTTAAATGTTTGCATATTGTGAGGTCCTTAGACAACCTGAGAGTCTTAAATGTTTATGTAAATATGACTCTCGGAGTACATGCCAATTCAATAGCCATTATATGTTTCATCTTCGTTCTTCCATTGAAGCTACATACATTGTTTACTAGTTCAGTGACTGCTTCTTCTTTGTTGGTTTGTCAGGTGTTTCCATTGTATGTTTCATCCTCATAATTGTTGAAGCTAGATACATTGTTTACTAGTTCGGTGAGTGGTTCTTCTTCGTTGGTTTCTTGGTTGTTGTTTTTTGTTGTTTCACTCGCGATTCGACCTGTGCTTCTGCATTTCATCGTTTCGGAGTAAGTTTCGATGCCATAGTTTCATTTTGTATTCCTTGTTTGTTGTTCAGTGTTTGCAGTTTGCAAGTAAGAATGTTTGCTTATTTGTGGTCGCATGTTCCTTGTATGCTTCCAGTTCCTTTTTTGCTTCGGCTACAGTTTGGTAATTGTTGGAGATATATATGTTGTTCACTGGGTCAATGGCTTTTGCTAGTTTGTTGGTTCTTGGGTTGCTAGTTCTATTTGTTTGCCTGGGGTTTACGCTTTGGGGCCCTGGGGGTGTAGTTCAGCCTCTTCGTGCGTTCTCACTGGTTTGGTCCTTTCTGGTTTCTTTTCTTTGATTCAACCTTGCAGGGTTGGGGTGTAGCGGCGGTGGTTGGAGCTTTTTTTTTTTTTTTTTGGATTGTTATTATTTTTGGGGGGCGCTTTACGGTGTTCCACCCCTGCACCCACCAGTCAATCTACAGTTGTGTTATTTGCCATTTTTGCAAAGTTCGTTATCTGTATTTCTGTGAGATTTTCCTAGTGCTTGAGTCCTGCCATGAAAGAAAATAGTTGCATACAAAATTGTTGGAGGATTACATGTGAAGTTACAATATCCACTATTTTTTTGTTGGGATAAAGCATATGTATGCAACCTATATTTATAGACCATGTATGGTTAGATGTGCGGCTATGACATGACATGTTTTTTCTCCTCTACATAGACTGGTGTGCGCACGATACAATTTGTGTTGTGCTTGAGATATGATATGTGAAAAAAAGATTTTTCAAGATTATATTTTCATGTCTGGAAGCATGTCTGGGTAGTTTGCCACGGAAAACTGAAAACTTGTAATGTGGGCACAATAGTCTATGTAGAGGATAAAAAACATGGTTAAAGGGCATATCTAGGTGAACTGCCAGGGAAAACTAGAAATCGTTTAGCTGTGGCCATGAAATTGCGTGATATTTTCTGCCTTGTAATATATTTTGGCCAGGAAAAAAAAAAGCTAGACGTTTACACCCATGGATAGAGAAGAGAAAAGGTTCATGTTTTTGCCTTTGTAAACTGTTCGTTGAGTCAGTTTTGTTGTATGTACATATTGCTTGTTCTCTAGTGAATACCAGCTTCCATTGATGTACATTGAATTTTGTGGGTTCCCACATTGAAACAAATAGAGTAGCTGGAGAAAATGAGGGAGTCTTGACTGCATCGGCTAAAGAGGATATAGAAAGGTGCATGCGTGTACTGTTGTTTCATATTGCGTTGTTTTGTATTTAATTTATGGTATGTATATGTGTTAAACTAGTTGTGTGCCTTCCTACATGGTAAGTTATCTTGGTTACATACTTTCCTTTTTGCATACTAAGCTAGTTTATGTCCGTTGTGTTTGCACTGCATTGCTGCATTTAAAGAAACAAAATCGTTGGATAGGATGAATAATTCTTTGGCTGGTAAATAGACCTTTTTCTTTTTCTTTTAGATGTATGTTTTCATACTAACTTGCCTTAGTCTCAATTGCATCTTCTAAAAGGTACAATCTTCTAAAAGGTATACCAAGTGTGCTGGTAAATTAAATATACAAACCGGGAGGGAGCATATAATATTAGACTTGAAAACGATGAATTCGCGGTAATGGGCCTTTCTATGCTCCTTGCTTCTACTTTTTCCATTTTCTATTATCCCTTTTGTTTTCTAATTCATTTGTTTAGTGTGGTTTCCGAAAATTCCCTTGTGCGTCAGTTGACAGACTAACAGACTGACATATGTGGTCCTGCTTCTACCTTATTCCATAGTTACCCACTTTAGCAATTGCAGTTGCCACATTGGCAGGTTGAATATTGCTCCCCTAGCTTTCGGGGGTCCACGATATACAGATTGTCCATGGTGACCCGCGGTCACTCCCTGTTTACTATTAAACATTTCCCCAGTTAAAAAATTAAGATGCATACATTTTTACGGTTATTTAGTCCTTCCAATGGACAATATACAATGCATATATTTGTTTACTCCTGATGTTCATCTGCAGATGCTTTCATTAGAAAAAGTTGGACTAGTGAGACGGCCATGAGCAGTCAGTCATCCCAGACATCAGTAGACCGACAAGGCCAAAGGTAAAGATGCATACGTTGTTCTCTTACTATGTTTACCAAACAAATTTCGTGGGTTATATATTCATCTATGGCATGGAGGATATGCTGATGCCATTTGCAATACATGGTTTCTAGCTCGCAAGAAGTATCAACAAGTACAAGAAAAACACTGAACGTGCTGCATGTTCCACAGACCAAGAGGTGTGGTTGCGAAACTGTGGATCCATAGTTCATCAATACTATTCGTGTACTTGTAGCACACTACCATTCACTTTAGTTTTCCTGTTCAAAAAATATCATTAGGTCTAGAGTTGTGACATCCAAAGTACTGTCAATAGAGGACTTGAACAGCCGCCAAACTGGACAACTGTTCGTTGGGGACATAATGGTTGTCTATGCCACCTACTTGGACAAGGAAAACAAAAGTAGATCCATTATGCATGCTGATATGATAGACAAGGACGCCATGATGACAGTCACACTAAATGTTCGTCCACAACTTGTCCAGAAAAATGCAAAAAAGATATTTCCGCGTAATGGGATATCCATTATAAATTTTAATGTATTGCCCAAAACAGTATATGACCGTGGTGATTGTGATTGAATTATTTTGCTCAACAAAACAAGTATTGTGGAAAAAATTCCTGCTATTTGTTCATAATATCGCTTCCTCCTGGACTCGACTATCAGGTAGTTTGCACAGAGAACTGATATTTACCCAATTGGAACAATTGGGGCTGCTGTGACACTAGCGAGAAAATTTGGGTCGCAACACATTCTCCATATAAAGGATGGAGAGTCGGACAATGACAAGGCAATGGTACCGCTTTTCATATTCAGTTTTGTTCTTAACTTTCATGTCTGCATATATGTCGGATAAGTTACACAAATATTGCACTGTTCCATGTTGTAGCTACAATTGTTTGATACATATTCAGATTTGTTTTCGTCAATGGAACAACAATTGCATAGAGGGAAGATTCCACTTATGTTGTTCAAAAATATAACAAAGAAGAAGGATGGTAGAGAAAGGATCTTTCGGATAACCCAGGCAACGTTTGTAACAGAGTTGTGAGAAGATACAGTAGAGGATCTAGAGAAACTAGCTAGCTCTACAATTGTTGTGTGTATACATCCACAAAATCATCCTCACTTTGCTTATAGAAATAGCCTTCAACAAATTTATGCACCTGTTTACTTTTTCTTTTTTGTTTTACAGGGGAGGGGAGGATGCAGTTGTGTATTATATTGTTCAATGTATTAATCACTTTGTTTGTGTTGTCAGGTTGAAGGTCTTTTAGTTGCAGCCAATGTGTACTCAACCCCTTTTGAGCTTGTATGTGAAAAATGCCATTCTGTTGCTTCTGCTTCTGCTTTGATAAGTGATGATATGATTGATTGTCTACGATGCGATGAAAAATGTCCATATATTTATGGACATTGCGTCCATGGTGTTATCCGAACCATGGCCAACACAATTGTGCAGTGTTCAATTAGGTAGCCTTTGTTACAAAATGTGCTTCCTGAATTGGTAGAGTTGTCATATGAAACGTGTTTACACAGAAAGGAAAGAAATGTCTATATGCTGCAGTAGCTTCGGATATAGAGAAAATTCACCTTAAATGAGGACTATGCAATTTTGCATATCGGTTAAAGAAGGGCAAAAAAAACAATTAAATCAAACTTTGGGAGGAAACGAAAATACCTCATGTCTCTCTGTAATATTTGTTCAACATCCAAATGAATGTTCATTTCAAGGGAAAAGGAATGCGCCATTGTATTTTCATTGTATATCAAATTGTTTGGTGCAAAAGTCAATGGGTTCTACTCAATGGAACCTTATGGGTTGTTTAAACTATGGTTGGTTCTTGGTTATCTGGTTTGTCTGTCAATTTGTATACCGTGGAACTCCAACTCTTCTTTGAAGGATACATAACAATATAGTTGAATTTTTTTGACCAACTGGCACACAGATCCGCCTGATAATTTCTATGGTGTTGTGACGCAAATGTACTATGTGACTTGATTTGGCAAATTTCCTTGATCGATGAACTTGGTCAAATTATTGTTGTGAAATAATTTCAAATCAACGAATATATAGTGTGTGAAGTGCAACTGTCCTATCATACCATCAAGAGGCTCTTAAAATTCAAATTGATCGTTGTTTTCGTAATTTTTTCTTATTCGATGAACTTCGTAAAATTAATATCCTGGAATAATTTGAAATCAACGAATATATACTGTGCGGAGTGAAATTGTGCTATCATATGAACAAGAGGGCCTTAAACTTCAAATTGGTCCTTGTTATGCTTGTGGTGATAGAATTTTACAAAAAAAATCTTTTGTTTCCTTCATTTTTTAAAAAATAAGAGATTTAACATCCTTTAATAATTTAATGTAATTCACTTGTACAATAACAATAGTTAATATTAATATTTTAGTATCTGAAAATAATGTTTTTAGCTGAAGTTAGATAGGATGAGCATTTCTAAACAATTGCAATCTTGAACCCGCCAGACATGGAATCCGCAAGTCCACCTGTCAATTTGTATATCTAGGAAGTCTGGGTGATATTTGCATAACACCAAACAAAAGAGGTTCAAATTTTAGCCCGCCAAGCTGAGAACTCGCGATCCAAAAAGTGCCCAAGTATGGAATGAGGGATCCGCATATGCTCTATAAAATCTCTTGTCCATATTTTCTAAAAGTACATGTTTATTATGTATTGCTCGTTTGTCAGAAAACTTTTATATCATTCACCCGACCAGATTGTACAAACTTTCTTGTTTAATTAAATTCTGTAATAGAAAAAATTATTATTAATAATTTAGTATTGAAAATGATGTTTTTAGATATGTTAGATAGTTGATAGGGATTAGTATCTGTAAACAATGGAAAACTTGAAGCCGCCAGCCCTCAAGTCCATCTATCAATCTATATATCGTAGAACTCCGAGGGATATTCAGAGGAGAAGGAACAATGAAAACATATCGTGGAGATTTGTGAATTTGTAAATCGTGGAGACGTGCCTGGTGTTTTTACAACGTGGAACAATAGAGGCCCAATATTCATCTTGTGAGCCCCATAGACCCGATAAAAAAAAATCGCTAGATATGAAATTCATACTGGATCGCTACGGGACAATAAAACTGCAATGTTCAACCAACCAGCCCGAGTCCACCTATCCACTTGTATATCGCAGAAGTATGGGTGCTATTTGTAGGAGACAGAACAATGGAGACTCTATTGTCGGCTCACCAGGTCGCGAACCAAAAACTGCCTAGGTATGGAATGAAGGATCTGCATATGCTGTATAAAATCTCATTCCATAGTTTATATAGAGACAATGTCCACAAGTTCGTGTGTCAACTTGTATATTGCAGAAGTCTAGGTTCTATTTGTAGGACACGAAACAATAGATACTTAATTTTCAACCTACCATGTCCCAAACCCATGATCCAAAAAGTGCCCAAGTATGGAATGAGGGATCCACATATGTTCAAGAACAATGAGGGATCAGCCAGCCAGCCCAAGTCCACCAATCAATTTGTATATCGTGAAAGTCAGGATGCTATTTGTAGGAGACAGAACAATAGAGACTCTATTTTCGGCGCGCCAACCCGTGAACCCAGGATCCAAAAACTACCTAAGTATGGAAGGGATCTGCATATGYTGTATAAAATCTCATTCCATACTTTATATAGAGACTATGTCCAAAAGTCCGCATGTCAATTTGTATATCTCGAAAGTCTAGGTGCTATTTGTAGGACATAGAACAATAGATACTTAATTTGTAGCCCACCAGGTCCTAAACCCACGATCCAAAAAGTGCTCAAGTATGGAATGAGGGATCCTTATATGTTCTAAAACACTATCAATTTGTATATCGCGGAAGTCTGGGTGCTATTTGTAGGAGACGAAACAATAAAGACTCTATTTTCGGCCCGCCAGGCCATGAGCCTGCAATCCAAAAAATGCCCAAGTATCAAATGAGGGATCCGCATATGTTGTATAAAATCTCATTCCATAATTTATATAGACTATGTCCATAAGTCCGCGTGTCAATTTGTATATCGTGGAAGTCTAGGTGCTATTTGTAGGACATAGAACAATAGATACTTAATTTTCAGCCCGCCAGGTCGTGAACTCGTGATCCAAAAAGTGTCCAAGTATGGAATAAGGGATCCGCATATGTTATAGAACACTATCAATTTGTATATCGCGGAAGTCTAGGTGTTATTTGTAGGAGATGAAACAATAGAGACTCTCTTTTTCATCCTGACAGATCGTGAGCCCACGATCCAAAAACTACCTCAATATGGAATGAGGGATCTGCATATGTTGTATAAAATCTCATTTCATACTTTATATAGAAATTTTCCACAAGTCCGCGTGTGAATTTGTGTATCGCAGAACTATAGGTGCTATTTGTAGGACACAGAACAATAGATACTTAATTTTCAGCCCCCCAGGCCGTGAATCCATGATCAAATGCAATGTTTAGCCAAGAAGCCCGTAGGTCCTCCTGTCAATTTGTATACCACGAAAATCTGGGTGCTATTTGTAGGACACTGAACAATAGAGACTCTTTTTTCATCCCGCGAGGCCGCCAACCCGTGATCAAAAAACTGCTTAAGTATGGAATGACTTTTTTTTATAAGGCTCATTTGTCGAAATACTTTTATATCACTCAGCTGACCAGATTGTGCAAACTTTCTCATATAACTAAATTCTGTAGTATAAACATTTAACAGTAATAATTTAGCACAGGTCAGGTTCTGAATTTGTCACTGCTATTTGTAGAGAGCAGAATAATAGATGCCCAATTTTTTGCCCGCCAGCCCGAGAACCCCCGATCCAAAAAAGTGGCTAATTATTGAATTAATACGGAATCGCTAAGGACAAAAAAAATGCAATGTTGAACCAACCAACCTGCAAGTCCACCAGTAAATTTGTATATCGCAGAAGTGTAGGTGCTATTGGTAGGACACAGAACAATAGAGGCTCAATTTTCAGCCTGTCGGGCTGAGAACCATTAGTCGTTTACATGCCCTAGGTATATCTTCACCCAACCACTTTTCATACTTTGGTACTTCTTGGAATCAGTTTCGCCATTGTTGCTGCCTTCGTACTTGTTTCTAGATATGCAATAATTAAGCTTTAATGCTAGTAGCCATCCTGCAGCAACCGTTAAAACTGTCATTAATGTCCAAAAGTCCAGAGAAGATTTTTCATTAGTACGAATTAAACTAAGATTTGCCCAGAAGCATGTTATCCTTTCCAAGTATTCATTTCAAAGGCCACAGAATATTTTTTTTTGTGCGCCAACGGGTTGGTGCTTTTAAGAAATTTCTGATTCTTAATCTCTTTTCGCCGTCATCGCCACATTCACACTTTTTTCTAATTGTGCAATTAGTGAGTTGTGATGGTCACAGCTCATTCCGCACAAACCCTAGAAATTTTCATTGATTAGTGAAAGCCTCAAGGAGATATTCCATTGATACGCATTAAACCATAATTTGCGGAGGCTTATGTTATCCCTCCTCGATTTTCATTTCAAACATCATCTCAACCAAACATAAATTCTAAATAACTTCTAGCAGCAGTCCTCTCCACACACAATAAACACATTGGGGCATAATGGCCAGAGGTTCCACTATTCTAGGGCATATTGTTACTATTCATCTCCCTCCGTCCAGTAGCAAAAAACAAGATGGTCCCTTGGTACACCGAGAGATATATTCCAAGACAAAAAATCCCATCGCAACCCTGGCTGGTCAGAGAACCTGCCCAGTTGTAGTCATTTCTATCACAGAAGTTGATGCCATGAATTCCGAGCCGAAAGAAGATGATCTGATGGACAATGATATGGAAATGGATGATGGCAATGCAGAGAATCTTCCCACTCATGCGCCCAAATTGAAATCAACCATAACGAACAGACCTTCCTGGCTCGATGATCGCAGTCATGACAACACCAAAAGGAGTTTCAGAAAAGAAACTGACGGTGAACGCAACAACCACTTTGCACCACGAAAGTAGGAATTCCAGAGTTCCAAATTAGTCTGTTCTAGGTGGAAGAGTTTCAGTGTAAAGAAATGATATTTTTATGCTCCTAGAGATATATTTCAAGCCAAAAAAATATTGTTTAACATTTTCGGGCATCAGGTCCAAAACTCTCGCTCCTGCCACACATTTTCCTACTAGTCATCTCCTTCTACCTAGAATGGACTAATTTGGGCCTTTGCAATTGCACGTGCAAGTTGTGCTACTAAATTTTTTTGGACTATGTAGAGGCGGTTTTAGCTAAGGGCTATTCCACTTGCCCTGCAACCATTTTCATCTTCTTTATGAGGAAAAGCTTCTAAAAAATATCAATTTCAGTAGAGGATGATTCATCGACGAGAAAACTCCAAGGATATTGCATACTGCAGTACCCATGCATGTGTTTGTCATAGATACCTTCAATGTTTTGGCCCGAAGAACTAGGTCCAATTTCTAAGCATAGATGTACAGTACTCAGTGTTTTTCTTATTTTTTTATTTTAAATGGATTTGCTATTACAAAAAATTGCCTTGCACTCTTTGTTGCTGCCTCTTTTCTGGGTTTAACACTTGTTCTAATTGGCATGATTCGGTGCTCTCGTACTTCTTCAATCTTGTGTTTACTAATACCAATGTACAATGTTGCAGCAAAATCGTTGTTCTTGTTTCTAGAGATGCAATTATTAAGCTTTAATGCTAACAACCCATAATGAAATAACTTTAATACTTGAGTTAATATGTTGCACTGATGGTAGAATGTATGAAGAACATAGTTACATGCACACATTCCAATAAAATCTAATCTTCCACAAAGCATTTGCTAGCAATTAGTAGAAAAGGAAATTTAGTGGTTAAGTTGATATGTTACAGTCATGGAATAATGTATCAAGAACATAGCTACAGACATACGTTGCAATAAGATGTAGTCTTCAACAACGCATTTGCTGACAATTAGTAGATCATGGTTTTCCAATGATGGTGCTTCTTTGAAACCAATTTGCGCTTACGAAAACTACCTTCCGCCTCTCTATTTTCCCACTCTTTTATTCCCTCTAGTTTCTCTTCCTAGTTACTTAATCATTTTTTTCCCGACAATGTGTTGGTCCGTAGCTTCATGGATTCATGCATTTGTGTTTCCAACGACCGCTTCCCCTTTCTTTAAATTGACCATCTACCGTTCCCTGTCCCAGAACTGGCACCCAAAGTTCCATCATATACAAATTGACAAGTGGACTTGTGCACTAGTCGAGTCAACATTGCAATTCTACTTTTCCGTGACCTCCAAACAACATTCAGATCTCCATTATATACAAATTGACATATATTCAAAATTGCAACTGTTCTTAGATCATACGCTTTTTTGTATTACGGTCCACCTAACATGCCCTTTTCTGTGCTACACATTTTTGCACTAAAAAAATTCAAGAAATACAATTTAACCATCGGGTCCTCACATATTTAGTGGAACTATTGTCACCCCATTTTGAAGCCTATCTATCCACTTTCCATACTTTGCCATTTGTTCGAATTTCTTTGGCAAATCGTCGATTTGGTGGGTTGAAGAAATATTCAGTTCATAGTCATTATTTCCTGTATCTGTGCCCCTTTGCAATTAACAGTTGGAAATTATATATAAGAACTTATTGCCACGTATGCAATTAGCGATTTCCCTATTCTATACTTCGCCACTTTGGCATAATTCCGCAAATATACAAGCCAGTCACTCAACTGCCCCATCATGATCTCTTCCGTTTTACACATTTTTCACTCAAAAATTCCAAAACATGAAATTTCATCTTGCAACACTCGACTGTCCTGACTATCCCTGTAACCCTTTTTTCAATCCCGTTCGACCGATTTTCAGAGCTTTCCATTCTTTCCTTGCTCTCCGCCCTCTCCGTCACCTTCACACTTGTCTATAATAAAAGAAAATAAAAAGTTATATATATATATATATATATATATATATTGTTTCTAAATAGGAATTACTGGCATTTAATTCTAACAAGTCATCATGCATAAACCATATATATTGTCTTTGATGGGCGAAAGGCTCGAGGGCATCTCGTATTCATGCGCATTAAACCAAAATTTGTGGGTGGATTATATTATCCCTTGCGAGTGTTCATTTCAAAATCATGAAATCCCATTCACACAACGTGCCCTTCGCATGTTCACAAAACCTCCATTCCTTAATTGCTCTTCGCCATACCCACCACGTTCTCATTTCTAAATATGCAATAAATAAATTTTACTGCTAACAGTTCATCGTGCACCACCAATATAGGTTTTCATTAATCAACGAAAGGCTCGAGGAGCTTTCCCATTCAGAAGCATTTAACCAAGCTTTAGCAAAAAGTTACATTATTCGCTCTAACAATTCATTTAAACTATCATCTGCAGCAAAGAAACCTTCTCATAAACCTATGGCATTAGCTCAGAAACATTTCTATGGAGATACAGTGAACACCTTCGGGCGTGAGGACCAGAACTTCCACTGGTCCATGGCATTTTCTTATTACTCAACCCCAACCACAGAGAACCAAGTAATTTGGACCTCCGAGATTTCTCATGCAGGCTGTGTCCCTAAGGTTTTTGACTGTAAGGACCTAGTCTCTTGGTGTGCCAATAAATTTATTACAGACCAGAGAATTATTCCACTGCACGACAACTCTTCTATTTCTTTGTCACCTCAGGTCTTCCGCCATATGCTGAAATTGCCTGAGCCAACATTTACATTCAAAGGAGAAGATTGCAAACAGTTCCTAGCAAAGCATAGTAACGGATTGGACCTCTTGCCCCATTTTTTGGAAAGGCCGAATCTAGTTCTTGAAGATATTACAAGTATGCAGGTTAGTTCATTTAGAAATCCATTTCAGGAAATTGCCTGGTTGTTTACAAGAATAGCGGGACATGAGTCCACAGGTATTATTTCTCGCATGGCTCTTTATATTTTGTATTTCACAGTCAACAAACAAGCCCTTTTTTATTGGGGTAGGTTAATTTCCCATGAAATATCTTCCCAATTGTCAAGCTACGAAAGGAGAAATAAATTTTATATGTCATCCTATTTAGTTTTTGCAATAGCAGATTCCTGTCAATTTTCGCAACTGCCTCTGTCCAAAAAAGTCAACTGCGAATTCCACCTAGTAACGTTCTGGTACTAGGCCTTGTGGAAGCACAAGGCTTCCCACTGTTTTTATGAGGTTTTTAATGGCTTCTTGTCTGTTTTCAAAGTTGTTTTGTTAGGAGAAAATGCTCCCTGCATATATGAACAGGCAACTAGTTTTTTGCACAATAAGGGGACACTCCAACATTTGGATAATTACACTGTCATAAGAATTTTTGGCTCCACGAAACAACCTTCTCTCCTTCCATTTCACATTACAGACATAATTTTTATTGCAGAAGTAGCACATCAATATAGCTATTGGTTCTATTTGTTCCAAAGGAAGAAAAAAAAATAGTTCATTCCCCTGCCTTGGAAAATAAGGGAGTTCGTCTTGAAAAATGTCAACAAAATTGACGATTTCGCAGCACATTTTAGCATCTCCAACCTTAGATATGATGAAGACATAAGAGGATTCGAACCCTATGATATTTTTAGAGAACATTTACAATCACTTGGCCTCGGTGATTGTTTTGTAAATAACCACCTGGCCAAAAACAGAGACAGTGACAGTCTTGCCTTTGATACCGATGACATAGAGACAGTGCAAAGCTGCACTAAATTGTATAGGCAATAGGGGAAAGGCCCCAGTGACAAGAGTTTTCAATATGCAAATACCACTCCAAAAAGCACGAAATCCTGGAGCATCGCTCCAACGACCCATCACAACAACAAAGAAACCCAGAGTTCTTCAAATGGAGGAGGAGATAACGACCCTCCTCACTCTAAAATTGATAGTTCTCACAAGTTTCCAGTAGAGAAGAAGAGGGAAAAAAATGTGGGTCAGGCAGAAGAGCCATAAATTCAGAGTTAGAACATGGAAGTTGACACTGATCTGGATGCCATGATCCCCTTCCTTTATCAGCCCCAATACGACATCCACCATAACCATCCAATGGACATATCCATTACCCAAAATTTTGACGAAGATGAATCATTCGTGTTCCAGAGAGTTGTTTTTTATAGCCGAAACAAAAGATTGATATTTGAGAAAAAAAATGTTAAGAATATCAAAGGCAAATCTTGTTCAAAGGTTGACGTTGCCAACATGCAGTCGTCCCAAATCTGTCAACTTCACACTGTGATCGGAGAAGCACTTCATGATTCCATTGGACGCATCCAGACCCAGAATGCCAAACTGAAGGATCGAGTCAAGGAATTGGAAGACGCTTTAATTCATATGCCATTGCTTGTCGATCCTTTGGCAATAGCCATGCCTGGCACCCCTACACCTAATGTAAAATCATCCTCCACCCTACTTGCATCCTGTAAAGGATACATGGAGAACAATATCAAAAAATGAATGGAACTGGTTACCCAGGCGTGGAAAATATCACAAACCATCACTTCCCTTGGAACCAGGGCACATAGCTTGCTTGATCTTTTGCAAGCCGAATTAAAAGATGAAGAAAATTTATTTTTAAAAATGGTCATCCCTTTTGGCAAGATTGTCAACAATATGACAGAAACAAAAAGAAGAGAAGAAGATCTTCCATCCAAAAACTGGATTGGCCAATTGAATGCATGTTGGAAACAAAAATTAAAGAACCTGCATCTCATTGTTCAGTCATGTGAACAAGCCATAGCGAAGAAGGATAAATTATTCACAAAGTTGTCAAATATAGACTTAGCAGGGAAAACCAACGGCTTCCAAGACCCCCTCTTAATCACAAACTCCTTTCCCTTAACCAGGCAAGAGTTCGATAAACAAGTTGCTATGTTGAATACCTTGTCTCTCGAAAGTTTTACAGCGTCCTTCAATTTGATCAAGCTCACGTCCATGACTGGCTAGTCAAATATGCAGTATAGAATGAGGAAATTCATCAGGCTCTCTCTAATCTTTCTATCGACTTCCAAGAATTAGAAAATGAAGTTTTCAACATAAAAATTTGGAATGAGATCAACATCACCCCAATGAGAAGCTACATTGAAGAATGGGTTGAAAGGAAATTGAAACAGGCATCCAACGAAAGACAACAGGCAATTCCCGACATTCCAACAGTCATGGAGAACATCCTTGAAACCACAATCGTCACCGACATCAATGAGATGGCAGCCACAAGAAAATATCCAAAGCACTCATATGTACTCTCACTGTAAGTTTAGTCATCGCATCTTTCTTTGTTTCTCAGCCTGGTTATTCCACTTTCTTAAATATAGATGTATATGCAAACACTTATACCTTTCCATTTATTTTCTTTTGCAGCTATTGCACTCTATATTCTTTCCACAATCCTGTTTCTTGTACATATTTCTCTAATGGTCCACGGGAGCCCTAATCCCAGTCTACATGACAAACACATTGAAATTATGGTTTATATGTAACATAATTTAACTTTTTGGTATATTTCAAAATTTCCAGTAGTATGTAACAAACTTTCATTTTTTCACATACTTGAAAAAAAAATGCATTTAAATTTTTATATGTTACAGACTCTATTCTTATCTTTCCGCATTATGTATAACAAATGCATTTGTTTTTTAATATGTTAGACTTTTATTCTTATCCTTCAGCATTCTATATCGCAAATTCATCTACTCTTTTATATGTTACACACTTTTCTTTTTTTATATATTTCAAAATAAATGGCGTTCAACAATGCAAGCGTCATTTACATATACCCCATGTTCACAAATGCATTTAAATTTTTATATTACTTATCTCCTATTAATTGTATGTCATCATATATTTTTATATTTCACCAGTCCATATGGAAAATGCATTTAAATCTCCAAATTTAATCTTGCACTGTCAACAAATTTTTTACTTTGTTATATACTTTCAAAAAAATTAGGTTTTCTATATACTTTCAAAAATTAGATACTGTTGTGCCTGTCGACTGTCATTTACTTTTTCCCTATCTTACGTGATATACAATTTGCACAACATTTCCCTGATATACATTTTGCACCAAACACTTCGTTTCATTTACAATTCGACCCCATTTTCCACAATTTTCTTTCTAACCTCCTTGGCAAGGACTGTGCTGCCATGGAACCTTGTTTTGAGTGTGTTCGCCATTTTCATGATAAAAATTATTTTTTTGGACATTTCGAATATGGTATGGAAAATATATAAGATCGGCTTTAAATGAAGATTACCTTTTAAACATTAAAATCTCGAATAGGATTATGCATAAATATAATACTTTTCTTTAAAATGAAGATTAACTTTTAAACACAAACTTTCGAGGAGGATTATGCATAAATATCATAGAGTTTGCATGTTTATAAAATTTTAAATAAGGAGTAGTTACAAGAAATGTATGATTATTTTTTTAATTTAAAAGTTACAGATCAACTATTTATTATATATAAAAAGAGTTGTACATCCATCAACTATCTATTAAATATAAAAAGAGTTGTACATCGATTTCTCTAGGTGAGACTTGCCTACAAAAGAAACTAAATCCCTAGCGCTCCAACTAGGGATTACCATCCAAGTTCAGTGTTTTATTGGTTTTTTTCTTGATCAAAGTAGCACAAAAAAAAAACTTTCTGACTTAATAGCTTATAGCTATGCATGCTATTTAGCTAATTAACAAACACAAATAAAATCAAACCCATTATCCAATTCTTGGAGGAGGTGTGGATTTCTCCTCTTTCACCTTCAAAAGCAACTTGATGTTCTCAGCCTCTTCATATGCCTACTTTGGTTGCTAAAGATTGTTATTGATCTCAATTGGATTAGTCTTTGTCCCCGTTAAGCTAGTAGATCCATCCCCTTTCTTTCATTTTCCCTCCTCACCTCCTACCTAAGAGACAGTGATCCTGAACCCAAACATTGTGATATAGATTGCTTCAAATTTACTTTCTAAAATTCTTGAGGGTGTGGATAATTTCTTGCAAGTATTCCTTGGCCTTCTTCATCACTTGGGCCACCAAACTCTTAACCAACAAGTACGTCTCAACAATCCAAAAATAATTTGTATCCTAGGTCCAGGAATAGATTGGGTCATCCACCCACTCACGCACCTCCTCAAGAATTTTAGCATTTGAAATCGATTCCCACTTAGATATATCTGCAACCTTCACTTCCTCCACCTCCCCCTTATACCTAGTGGAACACTTCTTTTCATACTTATTCTATGTTCATTCTACTTCATGTTCAACCTTGGTCACTTTTTCCTAAGTCTGTGAGGAGGATGCACTACCAACCCTCGCCTTCCCTTTATTCTTCCTAAATTTCTCACCTTTACCAACTCCTCTAGCCAAATTGGAAGCCCAACATCGAGAAAACTAAGGACCACATTTAAGCCCCCTCCAAGAACCCTGAGGACCACAATTCAAATGAGAACCATCTAGTCCTCCTACCTAGGTAGTGTAAGGTATGTTAGAGCACCAAAGAGGAAGCCACACCCAACTCTTACTGCCGCCCTTGTTCAACAGTAAAAAATGATTGGAGCCGCAAAGAATTCTCATCTTTTGAGCCATCCGCAAGCCATGAGACCCACCAAAAAGACCCTCCTCCTTCTAGAAAAACTTTACCTTATCATGTAAAGATGAGCTCCCCCCTTGAAAGGAAAGGGCCACCACCAGAGCCACACCATTTTCTCCCCCATTTTCAAGTCAAGCTAACCATAACAACATTATTGTTAAGCCATAGACAAATCCCCATGTTATGTATAAAACCCCTTGTTAAGCCCTTGATATTGAATTATTACATTTCTAGTGTTATATTTGTATGTTGGCTAGAACCCTTCATTGCACCCTTTCATTATAATTGTACCCTTTGTCTCCCATATATATACCAAGGAGACCTAGTCTTAGGAGCATCTTATCACATCTCATATTGTATTCTGAATTAGATATATTGTAAAAGGATGTTCCCCCTCTAAGTGGACTTTATTCATTGACTTCTTATCATTTTTAAGGAATTGTATCATAACATTTGGTATCAGAGAATCGATCCTAGGATTTTTCTTCTTCAAGCGAATCATCTTGGAATTTTTGCTATAACGTTTTTCTAGGATGCTTCAAACAGTGAAATTTGGAGGTTACTTAGAAGACATATCAAGGTACCCATGGTAGAAATTTTAGGTTCTATCTCCTCATAAGTTCGAAGATATACCCTATGGAAGATAGGGTTTTTGACTCATCATAAATTTAGTTTTAAACAAGTCATCTTAGGATTTTTACTATAAATTATTTTCTTTGAGGTTTTAGACAATGATATTTTGTGAGGAATGAGGAGACATATCCTAGTATAGGTGGTCCAAAATTTAAATTACAATTCTCTATATTTTCAGATATATAGTTCATGCAAGACAAGGCTTAAGTCTTGAAATCAATTTTAAAATAGTTAGCTTGACAGTTTCACTGTAAATTGTTTTTTGTGAAGTTTCTGACTTTGAAGGTTTCAGAATCCCGAGGAGACATAGAAAATTACATGTGTCCTAAGGAGACATAGAAAATTACATGTGTCCTAAGGAGACATAGAAAATTACATGTGAAAAAAATTTCATATTTTGAATCATTATAATTTGTGAGATATATCTCGTGGAAGTTGGGGTTGTTTACTAATCCTAAAATTATTCTTAAAAAATACATTTTGGTATTTTTTCTATAATGTTTTATTAGTGAAGGTTCAGATTGTGAAATTTCTAGGCATTTAATAAGTCATATCAGAGTACTACAAGTCGAAATTTCATACTTAGAAGGGTTCAAAGTTTATATATATATATATATATATATATATATATATATATACACACACACACACAAAGGTTAACCATCCAAACATACTCCAAATTAAGTGTTTGAAAGGTACACAACTTACAATTGGCATAACTTTTTATTGGAAGATCTACTTTTGGTGATTCAAAACTTGTGATAAAGAGAAAAAAAGGGGAGAATTATTATTTTTTCACATGGAAAAGGGTTCTACAATAAATAATACTAGTACTCCTCATAAAAACCCAAACGTGACTTCCAAAGAAAATGAAGATTTTGAAAACTAGCTAACTCAATTACAGAGCCAAGTTAATAAAACGAGTGTTAGTATGTCGAAACCAATGGATTTTAAAAATTCTTAGGAATACATTAAAAGATAATTGGAAGATCAAATACAAAATAAATTAGATGAAAATAAGAAGGAGATGGAAAAGAAGATGAATGAAAATAGTGCACATATAATAAGATGGATGAAACTAGGTATCAAATGGAAAAGAAGATGAATGAAATTGAAAAATCCATGAATGAGAATAAGGAAGAAATGAAAAAATCCATGAAGACACTAGAAACCATTCTCTGACATAGGATCCCTAACAAGGAGATGGATATCCAAGGAAATCGTGAAAATAAGGAGAACAATGGTGTTGAGATTCGATCACATATGGGGAGTATTTTATCACATTTGGAGAGCACAAATACTAAATCTCAAAGTTAGGATCATTCATTACTCCAAGGTCTGCATCATCAAGTCTTCATGTTAGCACAAAATGAACCACTTGATTCCAAATATTGATATGAGGAAGTTTGATGGTAAATATGATCAGTGGCCACCCACCTCTTCCAACTAGCTCAAAAGATCCTATAACATGAATATTCCAGATGGAGCAATTCTTTGATCTACACCAAATGCCAAGATTACAAAAAGTACCTATTGCATCCTTGTATTTAGAAAATGATCAATTTGTCTGGTATCAATGGCTTTGTGAAAGAAAAAAGAATTCTAGTATTTCTTGGTCCATTTTTATAGATGAATTGATGTTACATTATGGGGATATTAAGAGCAATAGATTCTTTAGTCAATTGATAAATCTTCGGGAAAAAAAAGTCTCAATTACAGATTACACTCAATACTTCCAAAAACTCAGTCTTATGGTAAACATTCTTAAGAATAGTTTTTTAGATCTCTTTATGGGAACTTTAAAGGAGAACATTCAACATGAGGTGTGTCTCTTCAAACCTAAATTCCTAGAGCAATATTTCATTATGGAAACAAAAGTGGAAAACAAAAATATGCCTTCTAGAAGGGTGGACACTAATATCTATAGAGAGCACCATGATCCCTCTCCTAACCCCACTCAACCTACAAGGTTGACACCTCGACAAATGGATGAAAGAAGAGCAAAGGGACTATGTTTCAATTGTGACATCAAGCACAGTAAGGGGCATAAATGCGATGAGAAGAAACTATTCTACATAGATTGTGAAGAGGAAGAAGATAAAGAATTAGAACCATAAGAAAATCTAGACATTGAATATACTATTCCAACAATATCTTGTCATGCATTGGTTGGCATCAACACTCCACAAACCCTCAAGATAAAAGGATACATAAAAAATTATAAAAAGATAACCATGTCGATTGATTCAGTTAGTACCCATAACTTCACCAATTACAAATTAACAAATGATCTCAATTGCTTTATATATCCAACACTAGATTTTAAAGTAATGATTGCAGATGGAGGTACCATAAATTGTTCTAGGAAGTGCCATAGTATTAAGCTCAATACAAGGGAGTATTTTTTGGATAGTCCCATAATTTCCATCCAAATGGGTGGTGTTGATGTTGTATTAGGTGTCTAATGGTTACAATCATTGGGAACAATGGTCCTTAATTTTCAAGATATTTTCATGAGATTTCCCTCAGAAGGCAAGGAAATTGAGCTTAGAGGTATCCAAGGGAAACTATATAAGGTGATAAGCTCTAATAGCATGACAAAATTACTCAAAAAGAAACACCATGGTGTAATTTCACAATTGTGCTCACTAGATGTTCAAACATCTATATCCCCTACCCCAATGGATCTCCAAATGGTTATCAAAAACCATTCCAAGGTATTTGGAAAGATTCCTAAACGATTTCCACTGGCTTGAGATCATGATCATGCTATTCATTTGCAACCTAGAAGTGTACCACCTAACATTAGGCCTTAAATGAATCCAAATGCATAGAAAAGTGATATTGAGCATATGATCCAATAAATGTAGATGTCAACATCATTCGACCTAGCCAAAGTTCTTTCTCTTCACCAGTGGTGATGGTTACAAAAAAAGATGGTTCATGGTGTATGTGTCCAAATTATAGACAACTCAACAAAATGACCATAAAAGATAAGTTTCATATTCCTTTCATTGATGAATTATTAAATTAATTTCATGGAGAAAAATTATTTACTAAGTTAGATCTTCATTCAAGATATCAGAATGAGGCAGGAAGACATTCTCAAAACAACTTTTAGAACACATGAAGGTCATTATGAGTTTTTGGTTATGCCATTTGGACTTACTAATGCACCTTCAACATTTTAAAGGTTGATTAATTCTATTCTTAATCCCTTCCTTAGAAAATTTGTGCTAGTAGTTTTTGATGACATACTAATCTACAACAAATCTTGGGATGAGCGTGTACAACATGTTGACCGAGTATTACAACTATTGGAAGAGAAACAAATTTATCCAAATCCTTCCAAGTGTTCCTTTGGGGTTCAAGAAGTGGAATATTACAGTCATATTATATCTCATGAAGGTGTAAAAGTGGACCTTAACAAAAATAAATCTATGAGGGAATGGCCAGTTCCAGAAACCTTGAAGAAACTTATAGTATTCTTAGTATTGATAAGATATTACCGCAAATTTCTCAAGAAATATGGTAAAATAACAACACCTCTAACAACATTTTTAATTAAGGAATCATTTTCTTGGACTGAAGCACCAACCCAAGATTTTGAAAAACTTAAGGAGGCTATGTATACAACTCTCATCCTAGCCACACCTGACTTTACAAAAACATTTATTGTGGAGTGTGATTCCTCAATCCATGGAATTAGTGTAGTTTTAATGCAATAAGGAAGGCCTCTTTCCTTTGAAGGCAATCAAATTAAAGGAAAAAACTTAATCATACCCATTTATGAAAAATAAATTTTGGCCATACTACATTTTGTTCAAAAATGGCTCCCTTACCTAATAGGAAGACACTTCAAAGTAAAAAAATATCATGATAGCTTGAAGTAATTCTTGGAGAAATGATTATATTCAAAAGAGAAACAAAAGTGGGTTACAAATATGTTAGGTTATGACTTTGAAATTATCTAGAAAAAAGGAAAATGTAATGTTGTGGTAGATGTCCTTTCAAGGAAAGAAGAAGAAACAAAAGGTTCAGTATGTGTTATTTCTATTCTGCAATATAAGTGGGTAGAAGAAGCAGGGATAGTGTGGAAAAAAGATCAAGAGGTATGCAAAACCATTCAACAACTACAAGAGGACCCAATTTTGTTATATACTTTTGTATGGAAGAATTATTTTCTATGGTATCATGATCGCTTATATTTATGTAGGAATTCCCAACTCAAATAGAAGGTCCTTCTGGAATTGCACACTTCTCCTATAGGAAGACATTCAAGATTCTTGAAAACGTACCACATGATAAAAATTGTTTTTTTCTAGGAATGTCTTAAAACCGATGTTCAAAAATTTGTGTCTGAATATTCGGTCTGTCAATAGAATAATGGGGAGACAATTAAAACTCCATGTCTCCTACAACCATTAGTTATACCAAGTCAACGTTGGGAAGAAGTTTCAATGGATTTTATTATAGGTTTACCCAAATCAGAAAGAAATACTATCATCATGGTAGTAGTGGGTTGACTAACAAAGTATGACCACTTTTTCTCTCTTTATCATCCTTTTAAAGCAAGTATAATAGCCACAACATTCATGGAAACAAGGAGTCCCCAAGATTATTGTAAGTGATAGAGATCCAATTTTCACTACAAATTTTTGGACTAAATTATTTTCATGTTTTCATACTCAATTGGCTCACAACTCATCTTACCATCCTCAATTTGATGGGCAAACTGAGATTGTGAAAAAATGTCTAGAAGGATATCTTCGTTGCTTTGCATATGATAAATAGACACAATGGGTCAAGTGATTTCCCTTGGTGGAATGGTGGTACAACAGATCCTTCCATAATTCATAAAAAATGTCCCCATTTATAGCACTTTATGGATATCATCCTCCTTCCATTACATCACCCTTGAAATGGAATATCAGGGTTCAAGCAGTGGAGGAGCACATAGGGAACCAACAACAGGTTCTCAAAATATTCAAGGACAACTTCGTTAAGTCACAAAATAGGATGAAACAACAATCATATCAACATCGTAGTGAAATGGAATTTGAGGTGGGGGGTTGGGTATTTATGAAGCTACAACCATGTAAACAGATGTCCCCCAAGAAAAAAAATAAGGAAAATAAATTATCACTCAAATATTATAGCCATTATAAGGTTTTGCAAAGGATTGGAAATATGGCCAACAAATTGGACTTGCCTCCATATTCACATGTACATTTAGTCTTCCATGTTTCTTGCTTAAATAAAGTCATCAAGAATACGATCCTAGTCCAAACCATTTTACTAAAGATTAATGAAAAAGGGAAAATCATACTAGAACCAGAAACAAGGATTAAGAAGATGAGAAATCAAGCAATTACAAAGTACGTCAACAAATGGAAGAACCTACCAATGGAAGAGGCAAAATGGATGAGTTCTTCTTGCAAAAACACCTGTGGTTAGTGAAGTGTATAAAACCCCTTATTAATCCCTAATTATTGAATTATTACATTTCTAGTGTCATATTTATATATTGCCTAGAACCCTTCATTGCACCCTTTCATTATAATTGTACCCTTTGTCTCCTATATATATACCAAGGAGACCAAGTCTTAGGATCAACTTATCACATCTCCTATATATATACCAAGGAGACCAAGTCTTAGGATCAACTTATCACATCTCATATTGTATTTTGAATCAGATATATTGTAAAACGAGGTTTTCCCTTCAAATTGGACTGTATTCATTGACTTCTTATCATTTTTAAGGCATTGGATCTGTTGGACATGGTGTTGCCATTGATGTCAAAGGAGACCGATATGGTCAATATTAGACTTAGTGTATGCTGCTGTAATTGATGGAAAGAGGATATATATGGTCACTGAGAACTTGATTAATGTTTATGTATTCATATTAGTATCCTAGCAAAAGTCAATGTTGAATTATGTTATTGACATCCATTCACAAAAGAAGCAATTGAACATAAGTGAATGGATTTTTCACTCCATGAAGATATCATTGGAATACCTTTACAATGGAACCTCAAAAATAAGTTATTGTTCTCTAAATATAAGAAAAAAGGGTCAAATCTGGTGCTTCAATAGAATACAAGAGGTGTCAAGGATCTGTTATTAAAATCTCAGCAAGTTTCCTTCAAAGAACCTCCTATACCATCCACCTCACATAGTTTATGGGGAAACTACCTACGTGTCGGCTAATTGGGCATGTTCTGCATAAAAATCATGTCATAGAATTTTAAAATGTGTTTTTGTCGCTCTGGAATATTCGTACGAAAATAATTGTTGGATTTGGATGCCTTTTTAAATTAAAATCAATTAATAAACATAAAAGTCAGCATTTTTGTGTTAATTAAATGAAGAGGTGCAATGTTTTATTATTAAAAAGACACATTGGTTGATTTGCTCTTTTACAAAAAGAAACATTGTTTCAATATCATATACCTCTTGAGAGACTATATAAATAGATAAAAATGGTAAGAAGGAAGGTGTCTTTGCAGTCTACATTAGAATCAAAAGCAAGAGTAGAGTTCAAGAAAGAAATTGTAAGCATTTTTATGTAGTGAGGGTTGTAAGGATGTAATATCCCCCGGCAGAGCCCCAGTTGTAATTATGAATTGTAAACATGTTTTTTAGGATGGTGAGAAAAGTTATAATAATCTAGGAGGCTTATGTGATGATTAGGCCAAAGAGCCTAGGATGCTAAGACCAGGAGCCTGATTTTTGTATATGTAATTATGCAGATCATTATAAAAAATTATACATCGTTGCGTGTATATTGACCATGAAGAAAGAGTTATGGGGGACTAAGATCCAATAGGTAGGGAAAGGAATGGGACTGAGAGGCTAGGAAAGAGGGGCTAAGCTAGAGGGATTATCCCAAGGGAATATTATAATATATTCCTGAAAATGAAAATACTAAAGTGGGGAAAATAAACCTAGTTATACTAAGTTCCTAGAAAGGGAACGAGTGCTAAATGGAGTGCATGTAGCTCTAGGAAGATAGGTGTTGACCTGGGCGCATGCAGTTAAAGCTGGAAAGTCAACATTGGGGGGGTGCATTTCCCATTCTCCCATCCTTCACCTAATTTTCCTGGCCTCCGTCATCGACCTCTTCATCTTTCATGCACCTCTAAAACCAATAACTCGTGAAGTTGACCTGTGTTTCCTGTGAAGCACAACATATATGTACTTTCTAGAGTCGTTTTTTGCCTTATCAAATTGTGGTTTCTTCCATCCCTTGAGCTATATTGAGCCCTGTTATTGTCCTCACTTGTTGGAACTGATTTGAATCTCGTTGAACAAGTGGGTTGTCAGGCATGTGGTTGAAGAAGCGGGTTGCTAGGCCCATGTTTGAAGAAGCGGGTTGTTAGGACCGTGGTTGAAGAAGCGGGTTGTCAGGCCTGTGGTTGAAGAAGCGGGTTTTCAGGCCCGTGGTTGAAGAGGCAGGTTGTCAGGCCTGTGAGCATCTCTCTCCAGGTGAGAGAGTTTGTTGGGAAGTGATTTTCTCTTAGAGAGAGTCCAACACCAGCTACGGATCTCTGAGAATTCAAGGTCCAGCCTATTGTCGAGACCCTAAAATGGAAGTGGAGTAGCTGATGGATTTTGGAATAGTGAAGGTGCATATTCCCGGGGTGGAACAGGCATGTGGGGAATGAGATTCTGTTATTAGTGGGCATAAGTAGGCTCTTGGAGAGAATCCTTCCAGTTGCACTGTGGAGCTTTATGTAACCTCGGTCTAGTCTAGGAGTCCTTTTCCCTGGGTGGAGCACAGTCCCAGCTCAGGGGTGACCCATTTTTTAGCATGATGAGTAGCGTGGTCTATGGCTGGGAGGTTTGTGGAAGGTATGCACGCAGTTGGTGTACTTCAATTGAAAGATAAGTACCCATTCCTATGTTCATTTACATGCTGTGTATATGTACATGTGTTATAATTGATGAATATTGCCTATATATGCTGCTATATTATGGGTTTTTTCTGTGAGTATTGCATGTATTCTTTTAGTGTTATTTCTGCATTAATCTATGTATGAACAGAATATGTTTTTTTTTTATGTTTATATTTATATGCATATGATAATTGTTGCTTCTATGAGTAGCATGGCCCGACCTGGGTGGTTGAGGGTGTTACAAAATGGTATTAGAGCTAGTTGGAAGAATATAAGGTATTTGGGTAGCATTTCCCAGTAGAGGTTTAGATGGTCGGGGATGTTACAAAATGGTATCAAAGCCAAGGTTAAAGAACTAAGCCTGGATGGGATGGATAAGTGGTCATTGAAACTAAAGTTTCAGGGGGAAATTGTGTCAAGAGGAAAAAATTTCGAACCTCGAAGCATTCTGAGTGCCAAGAGGTTACCTTGGCCGTGTTACGAAGCTTGGGAGGTGTAGCGGTATTATAAAACCATGACAGACGTGTTATGGGCTGCAGAGTAATGTGGGTCGTTGGAATCTGTTCAGGAGAAGGAGGACAATTCCCGATCGTCAGATCTGGAGAAAAGTGAAGGAGGGTTAATTTGCAAGTCCTTAATAATTTGGGACTTTGGCTAAGTTTGTGTTATAGAGCAGAAGAGGTTGAAGGCTCGAAGCCCTGAAGTCCTTGAAGTGGAACTACATTGTAGATATGGGGAGAAGAGATCAACCGTTTGATTGGGCTGAAGTGAATCAAAACTGTTGGATCAAGCCAAAGGTGGAAGTTATAGCATTGTATGAAGGACAGAGAACTCTCGACGCTCCAAAGTCTAGAGTTAATCCAAACCATCCGTTAATAGGGACATGTGTCAGCAGATTGGTTTTTCAGGATTTCGGTGTTCGGGATAATTAATGTGTGTTGAGGAGAGAACTCCTGAAGCATGAAGTTCCGAAGCCCCGAAGAGCTGAAGTAGTGAGTCGTGATGACATCACCTGGAGGTGACATGGACCTCTCCTATACCTTCCATGTTCCTCCACCTGGAATGTTTTCAGTTTTACTATGTGGGCCCTGAGGTTACATAACATAGTTAAAGGTCGGTAGGCACACACTGGCGTTGATCATGATACATCAATATCAACGACTAGGAGGCATTGCAGGGACCCAAGTTGCACGGGATTTAATTCCCCAAGGTGGTCCCACAATCCAAACCACGGTTTCACCGAGGGTTTATGTGTCAGAAAAAAAAAGAATTGCAAGGTGAAAGGTGGGTTACTCCAAACCACCTATGTGTGCCCTTGCAATTTGAAAGGCATAAAGATTGATGTGACATGTTTGTGTTCAAACATTGAAACCCTGGGGCCCATAGGACACATGGCACCAGATGTCGCAGTCTAGAGACTGAACTCTCTGGAAGAATTGTGCTATGTTATGTAGTGGAGGGACCCCCCACCGTTAAAGGTAGAAAGGAAAGGGGGGTGTGTGGAATTGATTACGAGTTATCGATATGAGGGATGATGATCACAGCCGATGAGACTTGCGTGAAGATTAAACACTATACGGAAATAGTCATATCCTTTTGCTGAGGGTTATATCACATCTCAATCATTAGTTGTTGATGAATAGTGGACCATAGATTCACTCCCCACACTTCGCGAGTTCGCCCATTTGACACTCTAGGGAGTTAAAATGACTTGGGTTAGGAACTTCCGAAGCCAGACTTCTGAAATCTGGAGGCCCGAAGTCCTGAATAAGCACCTATCTGATAGCACCGGGTCACATCCCGTGGTCACATGCAATTGAGGGATGGAGAAAAAGGGCTAGTGCCCGAAAATTCTGTTAAAGAAGGGAAAATGGGTTAGGAAGGAAGTCGTGGGTTTCATCTAGTTCAAACCTGCATCAGAAGAGGTACTGAAGACTTAGGAACTTTATGATAGGGTCCAACAAAGATCTAAGAGCCATTAGCTCAGAGAAAAGATATCGTTGCACAAGAAGTGCATCAGAGAGAGTACAAGAAAACCTCAAGTACTAAAGTATTCCATCAAGAAAGGGTTGAAGAAGCTCATTCCTGAAGAGTAACTAGATGTTGAAGAATCCATATTCTACAAACAACTTTGTTTGGAATTTAATTCATCCAAGTACGAGTTGGGATAGTTGGATCTAGGAAATTAATGAAAGTTGAAGGTTAATATCAGCTTAGTTTGGGACTATAAATGCAAAAGCAGCCAAGAATGATTTGGCTAGAAAGTTCTCAGGTCAGAACTAATCATGTACAATGACTACAGTGGGAGCACACGAAGATCCAGGAATCCAGGAAGAATTGTAGACTTCTGGGATCAGCAAGGAAAATTTTTACAGGGAAAAAGAAGTTGTTGCAATTTCTGTGGCAGCAAGTATGTTATGGCTTGTTGGGTCATCCAGAGGAAAGAATGCTTTCATGTTTGCAAATGTTGTTGGTGATGTTGTTGCATAAGGAGGGAAGCAACAGAAAGATGAAGTGTTGGTTATAATTTTGATAAAAGAAGCATGAAAGATTCTACTTCCATCAGACATTCAGGTAGTATAAAATTTATTAATGGCAGTCATACAAGTATGATTTTATTACTCTTATTGCATAATTGTTGAAGAGAATTTAGGTAAGAATTTCCTCATCCATAGCTATTTTATAAAATCACATGATTATATTATTGAATGCATACCACTGGATGTGGTAAAGGTTGGAGGCTTGTATTAATTCAAAGCTTCTTAGCATTGAATGCACACACTGACATAGGAGAATGTCTTGTTAATTTGGTTGTGGGGTAATAACCAAAGAATTAAAAGATAAGAACTTGTTATAGGAATGAATGCCAATAATCTAGTCATGTATGAGACCAAGACATGGTTGGATATGGCAATGTATGAATATGGAAAGGTTATGAGCCACACAGGTATTGAAAGCTTCCTACCTTTAAATAAAACTTGGGCTGCAACCTTTTTTCTAACACTAATGAACACCATAGAATTATATTCTTGGTGTAGTGTTTAGGTCGAAAAGGAAGGCATCCAATTAATTGGGAAGACAATAGGAAGTGTGTGGAGAATGTGTCAACACATTGGCCAGAATTCCAACTTCTGGATGGTGAGATACATGACTGAGATAAGAGCATTATGTAATTCAATGCAAGGTGCATTGAATACGTATGCATTGAGAATGGCACTCATGCATAGTAAGTAATAGAATTGTGTACTAAATGCAATTGTTGAATGTGTTTTGTAAGTACATGCATATATATTATTGCATGGAAATAATTGTTACTAACAACTGAAATGTTGTTAAATCATGAAGCTAAGGAGATTTCAGGAGTTGCTAGACATTGCAACAGGAAAGTTGCAAGTCAAGTAGTCACATGAATACTGACTACAAAAAAAAAAAAAAAATTATGTTCAAAAAAAAGAAGTAATGAACTTACAGATATTAATTAAGAATGGGCATATGCATAGAATGATAATTCATTCTATTTTATTAAATTGTTTGGTAATTATGATTGAATTGATAGATGCAAACAATTCTAAGTTCATTGCATATGGTTCTATACATATTGCAATTGAATTATGATGTACAGGAAATACTGACAATTTGTTGGCGGTATGCAAAATGAAGCCTTGTAGGAAAATGGTATGTAGTTTGGTTCTTGTGGAAAAACACAAGGAAGGTTGCAATCCTAATATGGCAACAACCAAGAAGAATTATGAAATGGAATTTCATGTTTTGGGGAAAATTTTAATTCCCTTTTTGAACTAAGTTGGAGTTCCTAAATGAATTATTTTATGTTCTTTCATGATAACTGCATATGGTTGATGCAGATGAGATGATGTTGATTAAAGTTAGAATGTTGACTACAAAGAGTAGATCGGAGAAGATGTTGATTGGAAATCTCTGAGGGCAGTCGGAACTATGGGAGCCATGGTGCTCTGAGACTTCCTGATACGACCTGTTGTTGAAGCCCAAGGAAAGGGAGGTGTAGCAACCGATGGAATGTGTGACAGAGAAGGTGTACACTCTTTGGGTGGGACATGCATGTGGGGAATGAGAGACTATTGGTTGGAGTGCTGCTGAGGTTTGGTACCTTGGACTAGACCCTGTTGATATGGATTGTGGACCGTGGCTATCTTGGGAAGCCATTGCCCCAATGGATTCATAGCCCTGTTCAGGGGTTGAAGGTCTTCTTAATCAAAAGGTGTAGGAGCAGAGTGTTTATGCCTGTGGATTCATAGCCTTGCTAAGAGTTTATCAACAATGAGATATAAGGTTGGGTGGAACGTCGTGGATCTACAACCAGTCGGTGATTTCAATGAGGTTTAATTGAAGCATGTAACAAGAAACAATGAGCTAAATGCTTTCTTGAAGCAACTCTATGGAATAGAGAAATTGAGTTTCAACTGCAGTTTGAACACTAGAATTGGTGCTTGAAAGTAGAGCACCAGGTGGATAACAGGCTTCCAATAGCTAAAGCTTGGAGCTTTTTGAAGAATTTTGAATTGTATATGTAATAAACAAGTTGCACTGAGGACAGTGCAAAAATAAGGGGAGGGGATTGTAATATCCCCCGGCAAAGCCCCAGTTGTAATTATGAATTGTAAACATGTTTGTTAGGATGGTGATTCGAGTTATAATAATCTAGGAGGCTTATGTGATGATTAGGCTAGAGAGCCTAGGATGCTAAGGTCGGGAGCCTGATTTATGTATATGTAATTATGCAGATCATTAATAAAAATTATACATCACTACGTGTAGAATGACCACGAAGAAAGAATGATGGGGGAATAAGCTCCACTAGGTAGGGAAAGGGATGGGACTGAGAGGCTAAGAAAGAGGGTCTAAGCTAGAGGGATTAACCCAAGGGAATATTATAATATATTCCTGAAAAATGAAAATAGTAAAGTGGGGAAAATAAACCTAGATATACTAAGTTCCTGGAAAGGTAACGAGTGCTAAATGGAGTGCATGTAGCTCCAGGAAGACAGGTGTCGACCTAGGTGCATGCAGTTAAAGCTGAAATTCAACATTGGGGGGGGGTGTTTCCCATTCTCCCATCCTTCACCTAATTTTCCTCACCTCCGTCATCGACGTCTGCATATTTCATGCACCTCTGAAACCAGTAACCCATGAAGCTGACCTGTGTTTCATGTGAAGCACAGTGTATCTGTACTTACCAGAGTCATGTTGTGCCTTATATAATTGTGGTTTCTTCCATCCACTGAGCTATATTGATCCTTGCTATTGTCCTCACTTGTTGGAACTAAATTGAAGCTGGTTGAAGAAGCGGGTTGTTAGGCCCGTGGTTGAAGAAGTGGGTTTTCATGCCCGTGGTTGAAGAAGTGGGTTGTCAGGCCTGTGGTTGAAGAAGTGGGTTTTCATGCCCGTGGTTGAAGAAGTGGGTTGTCAGGCCTGTGGTTGAAGAGGTAGGTTGTCAGTCCTATGAGAAGCTCTCTCTAGGTGAGAGAGTTTGATGGGAAGTGATTTTCTCCTAGAGAGAGTCCAACACCAGCTACGGAGCTCTGAGAATTCATGATCTGGCTTGTTGTCGAGACCTTGAAAGGGAAGTGGAGCAACCGATGGACTGTGGAATAGTGAAGGTGCATATTCCCGGGGTGGAACATGCATGTGGGGAATGAGATTCTATGAGTAGTGGACGTAAGTAGGCTCTAGGAGATAATCCTTCCAGTTGCACTGTGCAGTTTTCTGTAACCTCATCCTAGTCTAAGATTCCTTTGCCCTGGGTGGAGCTTAGTCCCAGCTCGGGGGTGACCCACTGCTGAGCGTGATGAGTAGCGTGGTATGTGGCTGGGAGGTTCATGGAAGGTCTACATGCAGTTGGTGCACTTCAATTGAAATATAAGTACCCATTCCTATGTTCATTTACATGTTGTGTATATGTACATGTGTTATAATTGATGAATATTGCATGTATATGTTGTTATATTATGGGTTTTGCCTGTGAGTATTGCATGTATTATTTTATTGTTATTTCCACATTAATCTATGTATGAACAAAATATGTTGTCAATTTATGTTTATATTTATATGCATATGATCATTTTTGTTTCTATGAGTAGCATGGCCCGACCTGGGTGGTCGGGGGTGTTACAAAATGGTATCAAAGCTAGCTGGAAGAAGACAATGTATTTGGGTAGTGTTTCCCGGCAGAGGTGTGGATTGTTGGGGATGCTAAAAGGAAGGATCTTGGGAGGATTATAGTCCTCTATAGGTTAAACTCTGTTTCACAAGGGATTTGGTGCTTCCAAGAGTTGGTGCTCTGAAAAAAGGGAGTTGGTGCTTCCTATAGTTGGCTCTCCCTAGAGTTGGTTCTCTAAAACCAGGGGATTTGTGTCTCCTTGAGTTAGTGCTTAGAAGAAGAGAGATTGGTGTCTCTCACACAATTGTAACTTATACTTTTTATTGCTATATTTAAATTTTTTTATTCAATACATTCTTGTTGATCAATTGTTATGATTAATTAATTTGTTAATTAATAATTGTTAAAGTCTTTAAAAAAAGAAGCAATATTTATTCATCCCCCCTCTTAGTATTGTCTCATAGTTCAACAATTGGTATCAGATCCAGTTCCTTCACCACAGTTTAACCACTGGAAGGTAGATTCTGAAGAGATCAAATGGATCAACAAGAAGGAATGTCCTCCAATAGAGCACCATTGTTTAAAGGAAATGATTATTCTTTCTGGAGAATAAGAATGAAAATCTATATCATGGCCCTTAGTTGTGAAGTCTGGAAATATGTTGAAAATAGTTACACTGCTCCATCTATTCCACCCACTGATGTTACTGCAAAGAAGCTATGCAATTACAATTCAAGAGATGTTAATGCTATTCTTGGAGGATTAGCAAATCCTATATTTGTAAAAGTGATGCACTGTAAATCAGTAAAGGAAATTTGGGATAAATTGAAGATCATCTATGTAGGAGATGGAAAGGTAAAGTAAGCTAAACTTAAAAAAAAAAATTCCTTTTACACCAAATAGGACAACACTTCATCTAAAGAAAGTGAAGATGAAGAGTCAGAACATCTATTTATGGGTATACAAACCCAACATAATCTTTCTAAAAATACATTTGAGATTGAAGAAAACTCTGAGGATGAAGGAGAAGTAGACCTAGAATTAGAACTAATCAGTGCTATGGATGAACTTAGAAAGTATAAAAACAAGATAAAGTTACTAAGGGGACAACTGCTAGAATTTGAAGAAGCACGATAATTAAGAGAAAATGAAGTTTCAAAAACCATCAAAGAGTCAGAGAAAATCATCATCGACCTGAAGACTCAACTTCGAGAAGCCAAGAGAAATGAGGAAGTCTTGATTAAACAACTCAATGAAAAACAAAAAGTTTGTAAGAAGCTAGAGATTGAAATTGTTCAACTAAAGAGGGAACTTGAGAAAGGAAATTAGAACCAATCAAGATTTGAGAACAGTTCAAAAATATTGAATGACATTCTTAATATTCAAAGATCACCAAACGATAAGACAGGACTGGGATATGATCAAGATTCAACCTCTACAAAACATAAGATTTCCAAACAACCAATTATTTATGTAGATTCTCTTAGAAGCCCCTTAAAAAGGGAAGATAACAAGGGGAAGATGGTACCATTAAAGAGTGTTCCTAATAAACAAAAATCAACACCCCCTACAAAATAAAAAGAAGACAAAAATAATATAGTGACTGGAAGGAATCCCCTTAATAGATATCAACATATCTTCCTTGGATATTCCTACTCTTGCAACAATTTTGGACATAAAGCAGTACATTGTAAATCCTATAGAAATTACAATCCTAAAAATGTCCAAAGATATAAGAACAACAAGAATAATGTAGAGAAAAGAAGCTATAATTGATTCTCTCCTTTACAAGATTACAATGTTGAATGTCACAAGTGCAACAATTATGGTCATAAAGCCAGTGAATGTAGTTTGCCAATGTGATCCTTGAAGACAAGCATTCCCAACAATAAAGATAAAAATATATGGAAAGAAAAAAATATTGAAGAAAAGGTAACAAAATGTAAAGTAGCACTGTATGCCAAGAACAAAAAGTGTCAATGGTATATTGACAGTGGGTGCTCTAAGCATATGTCAGGAGATAAAAGGAAATTTATCAATCTAACAAAGAAGGAAAAAGAAAGTGTCATATTTGGAGATAATGTATTTGCCAAAATACTTGGAAAAGGCACAGACACTTTGGAAAACAAGAAGAATAAACAAGAAAATATGCTACCAGTTGAAAATATGAAGGCTAATCTTCTAAGTGTAATCTAAACTTGTGATCAAAGACATATACTCATTTTTTACTCCCAGGAATGCGAAATCGGGAAGGAAGGATAAGGAAAATTAGTAGCTATTGCACCAAGAACCTCAAGTAATGTATATATCTTAGATATTAAATAAGAAGAAGAAGAATGATACATGAGTCAAGTAGATGAAAGTTGGATGTGGCACAAAAGAATGGGACACTTGAGATTTGAAAATATGATCAAATGTAGTATAAAGGAAGCAGTGAAGGACATGAAAAATATTATTAAAACTTTTGACCCTATTTGTAAGAATTTCCAACTTGGGAAGCAAATGAAAGTTAGATTCAAGACAAAAGAACACTCTGCATCAAGACACTTGGATCTTTTTCACACTGACCTCTGTGGACCCACTAGGACTAGAAGTATACAAGGGGAACATTACTTCATGTTACTATACAAGGATGACCTAGGTATACTTCCTCAGAGAAAAATCAGAGGCATTTGAAAAGTTTAAGGCATTCAAAGCTTATGTGGAGAATGAGACAAATCTAAAGATTAAATGTTTGAGATCAGAAAATGGAGGGGAAATTACCTCTAATGAATTGAATAATTTTTTGTGAATATCATGGAATCAAGAGACAATTTTCAGCTCCAATAAATCCTCAACATAATGGAGTTGTTGAAAGGAAAAATAGAATTGTTCAAGAGGTTGCAAGAACAATGTTGAATGAATCCAAACTTCCAGTTAATTTTTCGAGAGATGCGGTATATACAAAAATTCACATACTCAATTGATCACAACTTAGAGTTAACCATGACAAGACACTTTATGAGCTATGGTTTGGCAGACTAGTATCAGTCAAACACTTCAGAGTCTTTGGGAGCAAATGCCATATTAAGAGGGATGATGATAACCTAGGAAAATTTGATTCCAGATCAGATGAGGGGATATTTATTGGTTACTCACCAAACAAAAAGGCTTGCATATGCTATAATCTAAGATTGCACAAGATAGTGGAAAGTGAAAATGTAAAAGTAGATGATCTAAAATTGAGAAAAATCAAATCTCAAGATAAATAAAAAAATTGATGAATGGAGAAGAACTAGTGATGATGAAGAAGATGGTGAATCACATGATGAAGAAGATGGTGAATCACAAAATGAAGAATATGTTGAAGAACTACAAGAGAATGAACCACAAACTAATGAAGAAAATGATGAGAAAAGAAACACTCTTTCCAAAAGCTCCTTCAAAAATATTTCAAAAGAATCACCCTAAGAGCCAAATAATAGGGGATAAAAGTGCAGGAGTAGAAATTAGAAGAAAACTTACATTTGAATCAGAACATGAAATGATTTCTCTGGTAGAACCCAAATCATTTTTATAAGCCAACAAGAATGAATATTGGATAAAATAATGAATGAAGAACTTGACCAAATAGAGAAAAATCAGACCTGGGAGTTAGTCCCAAGACCAGAAGACAAAAATATGATACCGAGAAAATGGATTTTCAATAATAAACTTAATGAAAATGGACAGATTATAAACAATAAATCCAAATTAGTATGCAAGGGATATGCCCAAGTTGAAGGAATTGACTTTGAGGAGACATTTACCCCAATGGCAAGATTAGAAGCTATCATAATTTTGTTGGCATTTGCATGCTTCAAAAACTTCAAAATCTATCAGATGGATGTCAAATCAATACTTCTAAATGGAACCTTAGAGGAAGAAGTCTATTTAGAACAACCTGAAGGATTTAAGTTGACAGAAAATCGAGATTATGTATGTAAATGAAAAAAGGATTTGTATGGTCTTAAACAAGCTCCCAGAGCATGGTTCTCAAGGCTTGATAACTATATAAAACAACAAGGATAAAATAGAGGGACTACTGACAACAACCTATATATCAAAATTGAAGAACAAAATATGATCTTTGTTGTGGTATATGTGGATGATATCATTTTTGGAAGTAAATTGACTATACCGAGCAAACAATTTGCTACAGAAATGCAAAAAGAATTTGAGATGTCTATGCTTGGTGAACTAACATTCTTCTTGGGTTTACAAGTTACTCAAATATACAAAGGGATATTCATATCCAAAACCAAATATATCAAAGAAATGATAAAGAAATTTCAAATGGAAGATTTCAAACCTATGAGCACTCCCATTGTTACAAGATGAAAACTAAGCTTAGATGATGATTCACCAAAGGTAGACCAAATCATATACAGATCAATGGTTGGTATCTTGTTATATGCAACAACAACAAGACCTGATATCCTACAAGTTGTAGGACTAATAGGTAGATTTCAATCTACACCTAAAGAGACTCATTTGAAGGCAGTGAAAAGGATATTCAGATATCTAAGAGCTACCTTGTATTTTGGATTATGGTATCCAAAAACAAAACATTTTACATTAAATGCATATACTAATGCAGTTTGGGCTGGTAGTGTGGATGATAGGAAGAACACTAGTGGAGGATAATTCTTCCTAGGAAAGTGTCTAGTATCATGGCTAAGTAAGAAGCAAACATCTATATCACTGTCAACAACAGAAGCTGAATATATTGATGCTGCCACCTACTGCACTCAAGTAATTTGGATGAAACAAACCCTATAAGACCTACAAGTAAATTATGAGCATCCAATTCTTCTTAGCTATGACAATACCAGTTTCATAAACCTTTCGAATCTTGTCATTCACTCAAAAACCAAGCATATCCAATCAAATTTCATTTTTAAAGGGAACAAGTTTCTCAAAAAGTTGTTAAAGTGGAATATGTAGATACTAAAGAAAAAATTGTAGATATATTCACAAAACCTTTACCCATGAGTACTTTTGAATACCTTTGATCCAGATGGATCTCGGTGGCCATCCACCTTTTTCACTGAATCACCATCTTGAGCCTGTGTTTTGATAAACCATGATATTCACCCTTTTGATGGGGAATGGAATGTAATGTCATCTTCATTTGTTAATTACAGACATCATGTAATGATTTTCTAGTGGTTTTATGTACATGCCTACATCATAGCGTTAATGCAATGGATCCCATTAGAAATCTGTAGTTAAGCGCGCTCAGGATAGAGTAGTACTGGGATGGGTGACAGCCCTGGAAGTCCTAGTATTTTACATGCCTATGGAATTTTATAAACTTAGTCCAATTTATCCCACATGCATCATGGGAATTGTTCTCCTCTCACTCTCTCATATATAATTGAGGTGAAGGAGGCTCTTTAAGCATGCAATGGAGTGTTATGTAAAGCTTCTTGTGAATGAAGCGTAGCCAACATCTCTTTCTTTTTAGAGATAAGCCACCCCATTTTTCCAATTTGTGTTCTCTGGTGTTTTTCCATCTTATTCAATAATAGAAGTTGGGTTTCACTGTATTTTTGTGTTCTCTTCTATATTTTTGTGTATTTCATTGTTATATCTCGGTTATATTTCTACCTTCATGTTGTTCTCAAAATAATCTGGATCAGTGGTATCAGAGTAGTCTGCTCTTTTTAATTTCTCAGAGCAAGTCCCCCACGAGGTCAGGGTGTAGAGATTTGGGTCTCGAGCTAGTTTTGCTTGAGGACAACCATTCTCACTAGCCCAAGCGACCTCCCATGGAGAAAGAAAAGAGAGGTGACAGAGCAGGAGATCCTTTCAAGATGATGCTCGAGGAAGCCTTTGTGCGACAAAGGAATGAGATGATGGACAACTTATTTCAGATCCTTTGAAGACTATCGATGGCGATAGCCGGGGCATCTTCAACAAGAAACCATTTCGCAAGTGCGACACCCTTCAAGGTACAAGTTGATTTTGATATCCCCTTATCTGAAGGCCAGATAGATGCAAATGCTCTAGAAAAATGGTTGAATCTACTAGAAGGTTATTACTCTATCCAAAAAATTTCTGACAGTGAAAAGATCACCTTATTTCTCATTAAATCTCTTCCCCATGTCAAAGCTCGATGGGAAGGTTACTGGGAGAGGTACACTATGGATGAATCTACACTATTTGGAAGAGAACCCACTTGGGTGGCCTTTGTAGATGCCATAAAGGAGGAGTTCTACCCTGTCAGAAACTATGATGAACAATACATGAGATGGATAAATCTACGTCAGAAAAGAGACCAGATGATGCTAGATTACATCAACATCTTTCATACCTTGTGCTCAAAGATGGGTATCAAAGACTCTAAGCGACACCTGGTTTTGAGGTATCACAGTGGTCTACACAGGTACATCCAAATAGAGATGGATTTCTTAGACATATCTTCATTGAGAGTTGCTTATCGATATGCAGACAAAATTGAGCAGAAATTCAAGTAGAAGAGTATGTGGGAGAAGCATGGACAGAGCAAGGAAAGCCAACCTCAAGAGAGTCAGTCCCATATGCAAGAAAAAAAGGGTGACAGGAAGTATAAGAAAGACACCAAAAAGTGGTGTAAGTTCCACAACAACCCTTGGCACAACACTGATGAATGTCACTCAATACAGTCCTTGGTGGTTGAGCTCAAAGATAAAGAGTCGAACCTCGACTTGGACCCTAATTCAGAAAATAATAAAAAAAGACAAATCATTGATGCAGAACCCACTGTTACTATCACAACTACAACAATCCAACCAGAAGAGGATCCTGAGGAGGGGGAGAGACTCTTCCATTCACAAATGTGGGTGAAGGGGACCCCACTGCATTTTATTGTTGATAGCGGAAGCCAAAAGACCATCATTTTAGTAGAGGTTATCAAGAAGTTGGATTTTCCAACAACACCACACCCGCAACCATACAACATCGGGTGGCTTCTCCAGGGTCAAGATCTTTGTGTCAGCTAGCAGTGTCGCCTGTCCTACATCATCAAGCCCTTCAAGGATGAGGTATTGTGTGATTTTTGCCCACTAGAAGTATGTGATGTTCTATTAGGTCAGCCATATATGTGGAGGTGTCATGTCATTTATGAGTCTCAACCCCGTAGTGTCATTGTTACTCTGGGGGGTCAGTGATACCGGATACCAAAGGTAGTTTTGACTATTGTCCCACCAAAACAATGCCACAAAGTAACCTCTCATACTACAAATTTTAGCCTCTTCACAATCTGAACAAAAGGTGAATAAAAGGACACTACAACCACTGCAGCCTCATCCTAAGACCTTTCTATCCAGAAGAATAAGATTGACAAGATTGTATAAGAGTACCAAGATGTTCTTGCTGCACCTATGAGGGTGCCTCCACACTACCCAGTCAAGCAAGTTTATAATAGAACCCTTCATACTCTTCATGTTGTATCTTCACCAACAGAGTCCTCCCACACTCACATAGATCATGCAACTATATTGGTTGAATGGATCCAACCCCTCCAACAACAGGTTCATGACAACCTTCAACAAGCTAAGCAGGACAACTTATTTAGCAAGGAAAGCAATGCACCAAGCTTTAGATTTAGCGAAAGTCTCCCCATATCCCAAGGAAACTTGATGTAATGGGGACCATTACTTCCTAAGGGGGGAGGAATGATCCATATGGATCTCGGTGGCCATCCACCTTTATCACTGAATCACCATCTTGAGCCTGTGGTTTTGATAAACCATGATATTCACCCTTTTGATGGGGAATGGAATGTAATGTCATCTTCATTTTTTAATTACAGACATCATGTAATGATTTCCTAGTGGTTTTATGTACATGCCTACAACATAGAGTTCATGCAATGGATCCCATTAGAACTCCGCAGTTAAGCACTCTTAGGATAGAGTAGTATTGTGCACGAGGTGGCTCTCCCTTGGAGGTCAGTTTACACTTATCAAAGTTGTCTTGGAAGGAAAGTTAGTGTATTGGATGGCTTGCATCCATCCCTGCTATGATACTCACAAAAATCCGCCATTTGAATTATAATTTCCTCTAGTTAGGATGCTCAGACCACTCCCGACAACACCTCTGCAATTGGGAAGCATTGGAAAAACCCAAATAAAAGGGCAGATGGGAGATCCATAATTTATTTCATTTCATCCAAGCACTTTCAGCCAACTCCCTCTGGCGTGTGTTGACTACACCTGGCATTTGGCATTCTATTATCAAAGATAAGTATCTCTCACAACACACAGTTACCATATGGCTCCTATTTGACACGGTTACCACCAAGGCGACATCACTCTTCTAGAGAAACTTAACCAAATCAAAACAATGGATAACCTGTTGGCTTTGTTGGCAGCCAGGATCAGGCCACTCCATTACTCTTGGATGCAATCACATACTTGGTATGGGCGATGCCACCATACTCCCTCCACAACTGACAACACATCTTCACACAAAAAACATTTGGTATCTCTACCAAGCTAGATATCGTTCCAGTTTGGTTCACTTCCCTTACAGGTGGCTATCCAGCGATGCACTTAATCTCAACGCAGAGCTAGCTCCACATTGGAACACCCTTTGCTCGAATTTATCTCACTCAGGTATCCACTTAAACGATTTTGATGATCAGCTTCATTGGTCGGGGGGCAATCACTCCGAAAAACTTACAGTCCAAAATGTATACACAGCCATCACAAACACACTTTGGCACACTAATATCAGAGGCTAGAGAAAACAACTCTGGACCTAACACCTACCTCCCAAGATAAAATTCTTCACTTGGCTCATGACCTCTTACAAATTGAACACTTTGGATATACTTCAAAGGAAGGGCTGGACTGGGCCAAATATTTTGCATCTTTGCCACAATGATGTAGAAACCGTGGACCACCTATTCATCAAGTGCCCCTTCTCCAGACATGTTTGGGATAAAATTTCAATTGTGCTAAATCTTAAAACCACTTAGGACAGACCTATTCTCGCTGGTTGTTTTGAGTATTGAACCCATAGGGAACAAAAACTAGAGTAGTTTCCATCCCTGGTCTGTTGGTCTATTTGACTGGACATGAATAAAAAAAAAATTGAAAATGGGACTCCATCTACAAGCTCTGCATCTTACAAAACACTTGGATTATTTAAAAACTGGATCGATATTCACTCTAGAATGACAAGATTGCAGATTACAAAGAGGATACCTGACTTAGAGGACACTCCAATAGGTTGGTTCGATGGAGAAGTGATTTCAAATGGTACTCAGAGCGGCGTTGGAGGATTGATCAAAATCACAAAAAATTCATCCTATAGATGGACCTTTAACTGTGGGTCGGGCACCAATACCACCAATACCAGGGAAGAATTATTAGATGCCTAGGCCACTCTCTACTTGGCCTCTAGAATACATATTGAAGCTCTTCATATTCTCAGGGATTCTAGAATAACAATTGAGTGGTTGAACAACAGGGGCGAACTACAAGCCATCTCCCTTCTGGCTTGGAAGGACAGAATCATACTACTTCTACCCACTTTCAAAAATCTCAGCTTTAAACATATCTATCATGAACACAAAAAATCAACAGATCAACTATCAAAGGTAACACTTCATAAAAAATCAAGCATTATAACATACAACCATTGGTTTGATGGCCATGAGCCCCCCCCC